>VYZS01039584.1:0-100075 GCA_013400695.1 Neodrepanis coruscans | reverse complement strand
GTGTTGGGTACCTGCTGCAGTCAACCTGTCAAAATAAGGACAAATAGCTCTCGTGGACCCCTTGTTGTTCAAGAAAAGCTGATGCAAAACCTGTTCATTCTGTATCCCAGCCTCAATTGTTTCTACAACAGGACTAAGCCTTGACACACTGAAGTTAAATTTCCAATCAGAAAAGAGCTTTCTTACTATTATCCTAGTTCTCTAGGAGTCAAGAAAAAGGACTGTCTTGGAGAAGGGATCTTTCAGGCAGAAGAACATGTACAAAATTTTGAGCTTATTATCAAAAAAATGGTTCTTGAATTTGGTAAGAAACATTTTTCACCAGCTGTAAATCTGACTAATACTGTTTTGGTTTGTGTTGGGTTTCTTCACACTTTTCCAGCACTGTGATTACTTCTCCCTGTAGATTACCTATAGTTCAGCACAGGGTTTGAAAGGATAAGGAAAAAATGGTTATCTAACACTTAGAAAATGGANAGCACAGGGTTTGAAAGGATAAGGAAAAAATGGTTATCTACCACTTAGAAAATGGACTTCCCACGTCCCAGAATTTTAATGCTGAAATACAGAACCTTCTCTTCCTGAGGCATGAGACTGTTGGCCTCATGCAAAAATACAATATACCATGCTTTATAAATATGTATGCTTAGTGCTCTGATGAGTCTCACTACGTCTGTGAAAGCAACCAGCATGGGAGTTTTGAGTCTCTGTTGCTGAGAGTGGAAATGCTTGTGATTTTCAGAGAGAAACCTGCCAACCTGCACAGAATGTTGCCAAGTGAAATCTTGCCCCCCACCCTTTCTTCTGGACACACAAGCCAGCTCAGCACATAGGGAAGTGAGTTCTGAAGCACTGACTCACTGCAGCTCCTCATTCTGTATCCGTCTCTTTCCTCAGTACAGTGCAGTAAGCATGGAGTAACCTTCTCTTTGGAGCAGGACGCCAAATCCACCTTTACCATGCAGAAAAGCAAAGCATGAACTTGGACTTCTGTAAGCCTTATCCTATGGACCTCTTACAGTTTCCTAGAGGAATCTGTGGGGTTCTCAGGATTCTATAAGCAGCCCTAAGAAATGAATTTTTGACTTCTATTGCACTTACAGCCACAGACTCCTTGCATTCTCCATCATGTATTTTGCTAACACTGGTGTTATGTTCCCTGAAAGAAAGAAAAACTTTGGTTAGGAAGTATAGAGAATAACTTTCCCCACGACACTCCAGGCACTGGGACAAAAAAGCAAAGTCCCACCCACCTTGTGGGACACTAAAAGAGCTTGACTTGTCTGAATGTGCCCCACAGATGGTAACAGTTAATGCCCAGTATTCCCATATCCCATGGGAATGAAGCATTAGAAGAAATTTCATGTTACAAGTGACCCTTTGATCTGCCCATGACTCTGCTCAAGGTCTTCTGTGATTTGCCTAATGAGCACAGATAAAAAATAGAGAAGAAAACTCGAGCTGGCTGAAGAATTAAAAACAGCCTGTTCCAAGGAGACCTACAAAGACACCTGCCTTAAGACTAGTATTTTACAAAGGTGCTTCTGAGAGCCTTTACTTGCTAATTATCCAGAAGGACATTCCATGCATGAGACTTACGCACGAGACTTACGCATTATAGGCACAGATCCCACATTCGTTGTCATAAGTGAAGCTATCTGAGCCACAGACTGGTTTCAATATCCTTGGGCATGCTACCACAACATGGTCATCTATTACAGCTCTTCGGTAATTACTGCAATCAATCTGTAAAAATAGCAGGAATAGAGGGGGGAAAAAAAGACCATAAAAAAACAAACACATTTTTTATATAAAAATACGACATTCTTACGTAGTCTGCTTACCCTCCCTAAGCCTTTGGGAACAAATCCAACAACAAACTAATTCCACTATCAAAGCAGAAACCAGAGTCAGCTCTGTGAGAATTCTCTCCCACTGAAAAAAATGACATAGCAAGAAGGACTGTGAGTTGGGTTTTGTGAGGTTCTTCATAAGATCTCACTAAAGCTATCCAGGTGGCAAGATCCAAACTTCAGCCAACACACTATTTTAATTTTATTCCCAATTACAGAGACTAGATGCCTGAAGTAGAAAACAACAGAGACATGGTATCAGATAGCCCATAAAATCTCTCTCAGCTTTGGTTATCATCAGATTTTAATTCCTTTTGGGCTGTGCAGACCAGCTGTGCACATTCTGTTCTCCTTTTGTGTGGTGTTTGTACTGTCCCCATCACAGACTTTGTCTTACCATGACAGCTTTTGGTTCACATTCTCCATCATGTGCCTTCTCCACACTGGCACTGTGTTCCCTAGAAGGAAGCAGAAGTGTGTCAGGAATCTCAGAGCAGAAGAGTTTCAACTCAAGGCTGTTGGTGTTGGCATCCAGCTGCTCCCCTGTCCAGCCCATTTTTGGGAAATGTAACTGCCAGCTTTACCTGGAACTCCTGAGGCTTCTGTGAGGTTCACAGCGATACTCACTCATTGTACAGGCAGATCCCACAGTCGTTGCTGTATGTGTTCCCATCAGTGCCACAGACTGGGTGCAGATCCCTTGGGCAAGATACCCAGGACCTTCCATCCTTGGTAATGCCACTGGAATACTGGCTGCAATCAATCTGTGAAAGCAGCAGAGAATCAGCTCAGTTTTTGGCTTCCTTGTAGAATGAAACCCCCAGCAGCCTCCCAGGGCTGCACTGCCTGAAGCTCTTGCAGGGAGGCAAATTAGAGGCATTATTGGGAATCTGCTCAGGCAGTCAGGAGAAGGGAATCTTCCCTACAGAATTTTCTGATTCTGCTCTCCTGCCAGGCTCCAAGGAGGCACAACACAGGGGAAGGATTGCCATGGGTGATACAGTGCCTAACGAAGGCAGCTGGTAATTGGGAGACCAGCTCTACACCAGAGCCCCTCAGCTCAACAGCAGATCGTTTCAGATCGTGCTGCACTCTGGTGAGTTGCAGGAGTCTCGTAGCTGCGTGGGAAGAACCTGCCGACAAATCCGTGGCTCAGACCCTGGTGTTTTCCTCTCTATGATATAGGTATAGAAATTTATGGAAGGAAGACAGTTCTTTGGGTCTTACTGTGTGGAAATGATTACCAGAGTCACAGTGTTTGATCGTTTCAAGCATATCATCTTAAGAGAGTATTCCTCACAAGGAGGCAAACTACTGCTTTTGGCTTGGAGTAACTAAATTATGCCTAAGAGTTAATATAATAGGATTGTACAACTATCTATTGCTTTTTCATTTTATTTAATGAACTGAAAATATTGTGAAAAACAGGGACCTTTTACTATGTTATGAAATTGGCAATGTCATTCGGTCATGCACTGGAAAATATTATTTGTGCAGCTAAGATTTCATTAGATTTAACCCATGTGCCCACTGGATAATTACATATTATTTCTACTTTACCAGAAACCTGAATAGAACAGAAGAAATATGTCTGTAGCTCACCTGAACTCCAAAGGCAGTACCTAAAAGAAAATAATGGAGACAAGGAAAAAATCAAATTATTGATATGCAAACAAGACATATGTAAAGCTTTTCATGAAACTGTTAAATTCAGTGACTGTTGTTGACTAGTTTATTCAGTTTAGGAAAATACGAAGTTTTACATTATGCCAGTAAATGGCCATAGGATTTATTAAAAGCTATTAGAAGTTTAATTCCACTTCTGGAGTGAGAGAAAACATGTGAGAACACATATATTAATCCATCCCTAAGATGTTACATGGAAGAAATACAGATACTTTCAATTTCTTACTCTTGGATTTGGTACTCTTCTAAGAGACTTTATATTTGACTTTCAAAAGTTTGGACATGCACGTTTAAGCTATCTATTGACTATCAGCACTGTCCATCTTCAAACACATCCTCTTCAGTTACCAGGAGCAGTGCAGTATATTTACAGAGCAATCCTAGAGGTTCAGTTTTTCATTTATCTTGCTCACATGGGTAATCATGCCATTTCTAACAGTTTTATTTTGCCCCTATACATAGGACTCCCATTTAGAAGCTCCTGTTCTGCACTAGGGCTGCTCCTTCAGCAACTGCTCCTACAAAAGAAGATGGAAACAGTTGCCTGCATGATGCTTGCTCAAACCTCAATCTTGAAACCAAATTTTTTGCTATGCTCAAAAAGTATATTTCTTCACAGAATTTCTCCTCCATGTTGCAGGACCCAAAGACTTTTACTGAAATGAAAATTCAGCTCCAATTCAGCTAGATCAATCTCTGCAGTATCCCAGGAAATACTCACCTAAGCAGCAACAAAGGGCTAGAGCTGCCCTCACGAAAATGCCTGTTATCTTCATGGCAGCCAAGGATACCCCACCAGTGCAGCCTGCCTGCTCTCTGTGCGGGAGAGGAAGATTGCAGGTAGGAGCAGGAATATATAGCACACCATGCTATCAAGTGGTCCCACCTTATTAGCTAATGCTCCATGCCTGTCATCACCATTCAAAGCCAAAAATGTGTTTACCCAGCTCTAGATGTCTAGCTAATGATTGATATAAGCATGTATGCCAGGAAGGGGATTTCATGTGGCTCAAGGTAAGCAGGGACCGTGCCAAGACCCCTCTATTCCCAGACAGATCTGTCCAGCCCTAGGCTGCCCCTCACATGGCTGCAATATTTTGCAGGCTCACATCTACCCAGTGTCTGGCTAAATGCAATTAAAACTTTCTCCTCCTCTATAGTTTTCAACTGAGCTGTCAACTGATAGCCAGAACCCTCATTATTTAACCTCAGAGCATGATTTTGTACTCTTCACTGCTGTATTTCATTCTGGTTTGAGCCCAGGCAATTTCAGCCCAGAAGGTCACCCTGTGCTCTGCAGGAGAAATCCTGCTCTTCTCTTGTTTAAAAAACCCTGCAGTCCTCTGCTCTGCATGCCAGCTTTTTCTGTTCTACAGAAAAAATATGAAGTTTGGTCCTAAAATCCATCTTTTCGGCTGTTCACTGATAACTCCCATGGTACCATCTCCTTACCTGCTACCACCTCCCCCATAGCCAGTGCCTGACCCACCTCACAAAGTCTAAATGATACCATCCCACAGGGCACCAGGCCAAATGCCTTTAATGTCTGCATATACAAGATGTACTGTATTTCCTTTACCTAGGAAGTCAGCCAACTTTGCAAAGATTGGTATTAGCCCACGCTTGGTTTCCTTCCTGAAAATTCACTGTGTATCTTATCTCTTTATGCTTTATATCTTTAGTTTTCTTCAAACATCTCCTTAAGGTTTGCCCACTTGTAAGGTAATGGAACTTAGATTGGTCCTGAACACTTTTTTTGTCCTTTATGTAAGGAAATTTTTAGCAAGTCTCTGGATTGGTCTCAATCATAGTCTTCTCAACTGAGATCCTAAATTCTCCAAATCTCTCACTAACTTTTAATCTTTCAAATTCTGTACTTGGTAATCAAAATCCTTACTTCCAGATCTATTTTTGACATGATTTAAACAGAGCGAGCTTGTGTTGAATCATCACAGGTTTATTTTCTAAGAGAAGGACATTTCCAACATCTTTCTCACTCAAAAAGCAAATCCACAATAACACAATTTTGGGGATTGCCTAATGGAAAAATATTTACTTTCATATCCAGGAGCTCTGCTAATATTAGTACTTTGCAGTGTGCATCTGCAAAGCTCAATTCTTTCCAAATGCCAACATTTCCTGCTATGTTAGTCTTTAGGGACATCAGAGATCATCTCCTTATTCATATAGCTCAATTTCATTCCTTCCCCCGATGTTCTGCCCTATGGTTCCTACCCTTTTCCTTATCTCAGTTTCACTAAGTGTCAAGGACTGCAGACCTTTGGATTGATCCAGGCCTCAGCTATAAGAATCTCCTTTCATCCTGATTATAATATACACCTCTCAGGACTTATTCCAGCCAAAACCAGCATCCATTAATGCTTCCTGGCAGTGGAAAATGTATCTTGACAACTTAATTGCCAGTCTCTGTAATAGCTGTCATGGTCAAGCAAATTCCTGCCAATGTCCACAGTGATGACACCTGAACCTTTTTGGAAAGGAAATATTACATGCAAACCAAATCTGCAGTTAAAGTAGATTGACACAGCATGTTCTGTCAAGAGCAAAGCAATTCTTTTCCAACTAAGATTAGATTTGGGGAGTAGCTTGCAATAGGATACAGAGTGAAGGGACAGAAGAGCAAACACCTGTGAAGGATCTAAAGAAGGAACTAGGATTTAGAAAACATCGCCACAGCTATAGCGTGTGTCTGCTGTGCTCAGCTTAGGGCTCCTGCCCCATGCATGAGGAAGATCCATGCTGTGACCCTACAAGCAAGCCTTATTTCACAGAAGGTGATACAGCAAAGCTTTTTCCACCAGGAATTTGTCCATCAGGACAGAGCCTTTCGGGACTACTGCAAAAGTTGCAGCAGCACATCCCACCCATGCTGGACAGGGAGACCTTCAATTGTGTTTACACCCTCCTGCTTGTGCAACCCTCACTTGTAGTGATGACATGTTGACATCTACTTGTTTACTTTCCCTTGCTGCAAATCCCACCTGGCCAAGCAGCCCTGGATGTGAGCACTCCACTCCTTTCTTCTCCTGCCTCTCCAGGTTACCTCTAGTCCCAGCTGTGAATAATCTGTTACTATTTCAGCAAAATTTCACTGACACAGGCCAAGAAAGGAGGCAAGAAGGCAATAAAGCAAACTCACTTGCTTTTCATAAATATATGCAGAAATTGTCCACGTTTCCCACCCTCAAACCACAGGGACATCTGTTACTACACCAAGCACTGAACTGTTTCTTTAGGGACCTTCTGCATCAAGAATCTGGATTTGTCATTTGCAGACAGTTGCATTTACATCTTGTTTTCAGTGAAAAACTTGACTGGATTTGCTCATACTTTCATGCAAACGAGTGTTGCTTGTGTTGTAGTTCCAGGGGGGAGACTTTGGCAGCAGGAGGGGTCTTGCAGCAGAATGGAGCAGGGAGATCCAAAGGAAATGGCCTGGACAAGAGTTCTCTATAGTAGGGAGACTCTTACAAGAAAAGACAGATGTTCTAACAGATGCCAAACAGGAGCCCTAAAGGAAGGAAAGAGAGAGGCCCATTCACCAGTCCCCAGGGTGAAAGTAGATGGGCCATGGAGCAGAAATTGTGATAATATGAAGACAAATAATGCGGAAACCCCCAGGTACCCATATACAGCTGTTGTGTGGTGGCACTGAGCATCACAGGGATATCTGGAGAGCCAGGAAAGAGAGCTCTGCAGCAGAGCCAGAGGGGCTTCCCTGCACAAACAGCACCAGTCTCTCCACATCAAAACTCAGTTCTTGAAGCAGCAAACTGCCCCTAAACTGCTGCAGCAGACTGAAAAAGGTGCCTTTGCCAAAGCACACCATGGGGTCATGCCAGGGCTCTCCCTCCCTGTGGCTGCAAGAGCAGCAGAGATTTGGTGGGCAGAGCTCCCAGGATCCAAATGGACAGATCACAGAGGACTGAAAAATACCACAGTGAGTTCTATGTCTGCTGAAACATCTGCCAGAGTCAACAGTCCTTACTGTATACAAGAGTAGCACTTGTATGCCCTGAAGAATCACATAAGGTCCTGACATCACCTACAAAGAAAATAAAAACCAGTAAGAGACTTAAAGTCACTGCAGAGAGTATTTTAGCTCACAACCCAACCACGTTGAGAGGCTGGAGACCAAAGTGTCAGTTCATAACGCCAGTTCTGCAAAACCTCAGGCACTGCTGTGAACCACATGAGGTCTGTGGTTATTGGCAAGCAACACCCTTAATAAAGCGTAATTTACAGCAAACTGAAGAGTCCCCACAGCGCTGGTACCTTTCCAGTTTCATAGAGAACTGGTTTGGCCTTGTTACCGTTTTAAAGGGCAACACAGAGGGTAACCATGAGCAAACATAAAAGAAAGGGTAGCAAACCCCCAATACCTCATGATCCTTTGCCTTCTTCTTCCCAGGAGTAACAATGCTTGGCCGCTCTCATGCAAACCCCACCACAGCTCTGCCACACCCGGTACCACCCATGATGTTCCTTACTGGCCAGCCCTTGGAGCAACCTGCAAAAGGGGGTGGAAAGAAAGAACTGAGCAAGAAGAGAGGCTGCCAGGAGCAGGATGGAGCCAGTATTGCTGCTCACAACAGCACAGGCATTTTTAACAGGTTGCTGTCCTGCACCTTCTCAGCAGACAGGCTTGGAATCTGATTAATGATCCCTTATCACCAGCTGTGATTTCTGTGGATGATAATTTCTGGTGGCAGCAGGAGAAATTTAAAAGGTGCTCAGATACTGAGAGAAGAGGCTACTGTGGCATCAGCCTCATCAGCTAGTTCCTTTTCAGGCACAGTTAATGCAGGTTTTAGGGGTCATTATTTGAAAACTTAAATACTTGAAATCACTACAAATCATAGTAGCTTTCAAGTTCACTAATTTTCATTTGCAAGAATTTAAGCCACAATTGTGCACAGCTTTTCAGAAATTGTGTCGGTGTCCCTGCACATGATTTTAGCTGGAATCAGTGAGCAGACATCATCAGAGCACATTTTTACTGGCATTCATCAATCTCAGGCTGCATAAATAACATTCAAAAATGTACTTGTTTCATCACACCTTAAAGACTCTGCAACCTCTAAACAGCTAACCAACCCCAAACTGGTGACTCTCACCTGACAAGGACTACTTAGTGAGGGGACTTTCCACACAGAAAGAGACAGTCATAATTTATTTCTAAATCATAATGTTTGCTTACATTATAAATCAGCAAACAAAATACTAACAACCACTTATTGCAGTGTCTGTTGATAATAAAATCAGGTTTTATTATCAGCTACAATAAAACATGATGCATGCATAAGCATTTTGAGAGTTTAAAATCAATTCTAATTAACTGCAGTAGGAAAAAAGGATTTAATAACTTAATTGAAAAAATTCTACATCTCTGGTGGGAGTGAAATTAATTGGTATTAGGTAAAATCCTGTCAAAATGTGAAAGAAAGTCACTCCAGCCTTATCTGCAAGAGAAAGTGTTTACAGATCAGGTCACAGGTAAAATGGACTCAAACACTGTGTATGTTCATTCAAGGTCTTCTGGAAATGTCCTGCAATAAAGTTTATCCAAATAAAGAACATATTTGCTTTAAGTAACAGCGTTAATAGAAAGTACAGGAAGTACGTGCAAACTGCCAGAGACTTCTGTTAACTCACCATCAGTTTCTCCTGCCTTACAAACCTCACCTCATTCCCAGATCCAATGACCCCAAAAAGCCAGGGAAACCCTTGGCTCAAAGGCCTGGCTTCATCTTAGTTTCAGAATATAAATAAATTAGAACTGTCTGTAAGTCAGTTACATCTCAAAACAACATCACTTTCACTTAAACAGCTTAGGCCATTCCATATCATGGAAATTCTCATCTGCCCCAGCACCAGGATCCTGAAGGAAGGATGGATCCTTCTCACCCTCCAGGACACAGATTCCAAAATAGACACTGGCTGAGCCCTTGAGGCCTCATGGAAGTTCATGCCAAAACAGGTGGTGACCCAGCCCACGGGCCACCACAGAGGCTGAGCTTTCTGCACTGCCTCGAGGGTGCCATCAGTGCTTCTGCCCTCTCACAGCAAGAAACACTGCTGGACAAATTCACACCTCCAGATCCCAGAAACCTCCCCAGCTGTGCCCACAGCTCCAGCTTTGGTAGGGCAGGGCTCAGGGCAACATCTAACATGGCCAGTCAAGACATATCTACTTCCCACTGTTGCTCAAAACAAAGTGGTCTGGATTTCCCAGTGCCTCAGATGAGAAGCGTGGACGAGGACACTTACTGCAGCATCTGAACTGCCAGCCCAGAGATGGGGTGCTTCAAAACCAATTTTTCTCTGTAACTTTTCAAATGTCAACCAATTAAGTCTCAAACAACCCTCTGAGGTAGGTAAGTATCTTTTAATGTTCGTTTTACAGGCAGGAGAAAAGGGCTGATAGGGCAGTGAAGTGATTGACCCAAGATCCCATAATGAGTCAGAGAGAACCTGACCCCTGGTCTCTCCTTACAAAACCCCAGACAACACTCTTCCTCCCTGGGTCCAACATCTTCACCAGGTATTTACAGCAGCTGGTACACCTTAGGGCACTTACTGCCTAAGGAGCACATGGTGTAAAGCCAGAGTAGGGACTCACATGTCCCTCCCACGAGGCTTAGTGAAGAAAAGTGACATGAAGCTGATGAGTTATCTTTATTGTAGAAGCATGTTAAGACAACAGCAAGGGGGCAGAGACTGCAACGCCACACACGGGGCAGACCTGGGAAGACACCACTGAGTCCCCACAGCCTTTTGCCCTCCACCTGAGCAAGGACAGGCCCCATTCACTGAAGAAGGGGATGAAGGCAGCTTTGGCAGTCCTGGGGACTTAGCAGCTCCCCTGATGCTCAACATCGATTCTTCCTTTACTTGTCCTGTGGAGATAGAGGAGAGACAGTTTATTACCCTAGTCCCAGAAGGCAAAGAAGCCTGAAAGAACCATGAGGAAACCTTAAATCCTCGTGCTGGACAACACTTGCCTCCCTGTAATGGAGGACAGCAGCACGCTGCTCTGCCAGCATCCTCCTTGATCTGCAAGCACAGGCTGGCTTTAAAAACAGAGCCAGGGACAAGGAGTGGGCAGAGCCCACTATTGCAAGTTTCCACAGGCTCAGCCCCACCATCCCATATCTGCAGAGGAGGAAGCCTGCAGATCTCTCTCTCCCAGCCCTACAGCTTCTCCAGCCAAGGTGGGACAGTCCAATCCTTGTGAAACACAGACCCCAAAGGACAGGCTGGCCAAGCAGGATGAGTCATTGCCCCTCTCTCCATACCTTTGGTCACAGCTGATCCCTGGTGGTTTCTGGCAGTCTGAACTCCATTACTCCTGGAAAGGAAGACCAAAAATTAAGTCCATCCCCAAGCTTGACCTCTGCTGTTTGATGCTGGTATCAGTGTGACAGCCCAGCAGGCCAGCTCAGCACCATAAGACAACTTCAGCAAATCCTGGCACAAGGGCAGGCAAGTTGGGCCACTGCCAGCTAAGAAAAACAAGATTAATTTCAGCCTGAAGCTAGGTCCTTCCCACACCTATTTTCCAACTGGGAGAAGTCCTGCTTTTTTTTTTCCCTTCCTTTCACTACCTGAAAAAGCAGCACAGCAAAGCATAGCATTGTAAGGAAACTGGGACTTGCTCATTGCAAACCTGGGAGTTACCTGTTTGTTAAGAAACAGGTTTAAGGGAAAAAAAAAAAAAGGAGAAACTGGATATCCCCCTTTTTTCCCTAGCTTATTGACTAAAGTGGGCAGACTGGTGACTATAGCCTGGGTGATTCATGGAAAAACCTTTGAATAAGTAAAAGAACTGCAAGATAGGCAGCAATGAAAGTCAAATGTGCTGGAAAGACCCACAATCAATTCATACATGTGACATTGCACTGCAGGACCTACCAGTCAGTTAACTTGCCGAAAAAAGGTATCTAAACCCAGGACGCCGACCTACATTTTTCATCAGTAAAGAAGTACAGGATCAAAGGAATTCAGTTACAGCACAAACCTCCCAGGGAAGGTGGTAAGACCTAATGCTGGCCAGTAGGGACAGGCTGTCTCTGCAGCAAGGTTTTCCTCCTCAGCTGTGCACTGAAACACCCTTTAGTATCAGATTTCTGTCAAACCACACTGCTCCCATCCCCTCCTGCAAGTGTCCTTCCCTGATGGCCATCAGGTTACCAGAGTTGCCAGAAACACCTGGAAATCCAGCTGCAGGCAGCAGTGGATACAGACACTGAGCTGCAAAGGGGATGAGGCAGCTTAAACACTCATTTTCTCAGACAACCCAGCACTCTCTATGGATAATTTAAAAATACAATTCAAGAAAATACCACATTTTTGGGCTAACAATTTCTTATCTTCCTCCAAAGCATTTCACATTCTGGACATTGCAACTCTCTAAACCTATTTCTGATTCCAGAAGCACTGCTGGAGCTGGTTTCCTCTGGGTTTTAGTGGCATATATTGAGTGCCTGAATCTTCATTAGAGAGAAAAATTCATTATACTGCAAGTGAGCAGGAATCTCTGTGCTGAAAATAGAATTGCTCTGTACATTGTTTATAAGATCCCATAAATTTTCAGTCTGATTCTTCAGGTAACATAATAAATGTAAAGAATAAATCATTGTGCATGGGGGGATTTTGTTTAGTTTTTCATGCCCCACAGAAAAAGCTTATCACTTTAATTGCATTCAATTCTCCTTGGAATACTTAACATAGCTACAAGGTAATGTAAATGGCATCCCCCTCTAATTGCAATGGCTTGAGAGCTGTAACAGTTTAGTAAAACATGAAACGGCAAGGAATTCCAGATCAGACACAGTTTTGGGAGAATCCTTTCTAGTTTTCAGTTGCCACAGTGTCTCATTCTGTCTCAGGCAGCATGAGCACAGTCACTAACAGACTCATGTACTGCCTGGCCTCCCTGTGCCAACAGTGGCTCCATCTCACTAAAGATAACGACATAAAGGCCTCCATGTACCATCACAGGCAAAATTATTTCTTTCTACAGTTTCTTCAACTTCAAACAAAGTTTAGAGCACTCTGCTGCTTGACAGGAGAGGCATAAAGGAGCCAGGATGTTTGGCTTTTAGTGTTTTGGGTATCTGCTGGCATCCTGCCACTGAGCACAGGAAGGCATAACATGACACTGACATGGTTCTCTCATATCCCATAGCTCTTTGTCGCCTACAAACACATGGATACCACATTCACATTCAGAAGCCAAAGCTCCCATCCAAAACTTTACAGAAATTTCTTTGACTAAATCAATATTTGGATTCTCCATGGGTTTGGAGTAGGAATAAATCTATTTCCCTAGTGATGAATATTCAGTTTCTCAAGAGTTCAATGAAGACAGTTCTCCCCCTAGGTGCTACAGGATGTCCCATGAACTCAGATGCAAACGGGTAGACACTGGCTGCAAATCCAAGTGCTGTCAAGCTTCTTCTAGTAAAAGGACAAAGCACAACTGAGAAATGTTTAACTCATCTGCTATGTGGGATTACACAAGATGTCAAGACTGAAAACCTTTCCCGAAAGTGTGCCACCTAGTGAATAATTCCAATTTCCCAGCCATCTCCCTGGATATCATTTAGGGAAGGAGCCCTTTATGGTTTACAAAACTGTGGACTTTCCAGCCCCACCAAAGTCCCAGGAGGAAAGTCAGGTGTTTTCCCAGACACATCACTCTCCTACCATACAGCCTAGAGATTATGCCCAGGTTATATATTAAATCCAAGTCTCAACTTGTATTTAAATATCTGAACAATGAGCACCCATTTCTGGGGCTCTAACAATCCTGCCACAGATGGCAGAAGCCAGGTTGGCTCCCAGCAGGCGCTTGGATTGAAAAATGAGATACTACACACAGCAAGAGGCACTTTTTTTCTCCACATCTCAGCAACATTCCCCTCCAGAAAAAAAAGGGGGGAAAAAATAAAGAGATGGCAGCTCCAGTATCTCTCTCCCCTCACAGCTAGTGTGGCTGAAGAGTAGCTACAGAACATGGCTTTAATTAGTCCACTATTAATTGAAAAACAAGTTAACTCTATTAGTTAACCTGCCAGCAGGATCAAGGGTGTGGACCCTCAGCTACTGCTGAAGGGCACAGTGGGCAGCTGGTAACTGCCAGATACTTCTCATTTCTCACTCCCCATTGTGGTTACCTGGATCAGATCCCCGCAGGCTGAGTCTGTGCCAGCAGGGGAGTTTCACCAGAAGAAAGGAAAAGATTGATGTTTGGCAGCCCAGCCATGGCATGCCACTTACCACTTCAGGAGCAGGCTCTCTGCATTCGCCTGGGTAGTTTACCGTGATGTAGTTTGAAGTTCTTCTGCAAAGGGAGGACAAGACATTGCTTATTATTCCCTTGCAGTGCCACAGCTCTCTGCCATCAGCATGACGGTCCTCTGTGGACTTCTTAATGCTTTGATGCTTCTTCCAATATGATGGCATTTATTACTCCCCAAACAATCTTATGATTGGGCAGAAAGGGAATAGGGGACCCTGGCAACTTGTGTATCTTAATTAGCTGTCATCAGATTAATCTCAGGCATTTTGATCTATGTTTGCTTAACAGCAAAGCACCAAGGACACACTTGATAGTGAGTCATGATGTATCAAAACAAACACTGTTCTGCAAAAGACGCTCGGGAATGGTGGATGGCCCTGTATTACTGAAATCTCTCCGCCTACTCACATGGCAGCTGAACACAAGTCACATTCATTTTTGTATGTTTTCCCATCAGTGCCACAGATTGGTTGTGAGGATTCACTGCAGAAAATCCTTCCACCCTTTACCCCGTGCAGAATTCGATCACAGTCCAGCTGAAGAGACAAAGAAATCACATTTGGTGCTGGTTCAAATGAAAGACCCTCCTTTATATGACTTACAAGTGCTCATAAACCAAGCCCTGCATGGGGCCCCTCTGCCCTGAAGAATAATGCCTCCAGCCAGACCAGGCTTGGAAAAAGACTGCTGGTCTTGTTGGACCAGCCAGTCAAGCTTTTGGGACAGAGCCCTCATGCCCCACTCTGAATCCACCTCAACACCATGGTCTAAGGACAGGTTTATATCTCTCACCGTGGATTCACAAGGAGACAAAAACTTCTGCTACCTGTTCCTAGTCCTCTTTATCAGGGCTTTGATACAACTTCATCTACAAGAATGAAGATGAAACCCACCGGCCAAAATTAAGGAAAAACGTCTCCAGCCCACTGGCGCTGCCTGAGGGTGGTGCGACACGCAGCACAACTTCTGCCGCCCACTGAGCCAAGAGACAGGAGCATATCTGAACAGCTATGACTAATGAGGGGTGCCCTCTTGTTTCCTCTTGAACATGGCAACGGGAACATTTTGGCACAGTTTTCCGTAAAAACCATACGTGGCAAAGCCAGGACAAACTCAAAGCACAAGGAATGACCTTGGGAGATCCTGAAAATCCTCTCACACCCTACAAGCAGAGCAGGGCGGATGTTTGCAGAGTCATAGCAGATTTCCAACAGCAGAGGTCAGGGATAGCACAGCCTGTTCCCTGGTACACGCAGCCCCTTCCTCAGCCCCGCCGCCCACCGCTGCTCCAGGCATCGAAAAGAAACCAAGACGAAAAAGTGACTAATGGGCTCCCAGCCCCACCTCCAGGTGCTAAAAAATACGTTGCAACAACTGCAAATGGGGCAATGGGACTGAGAGAACATTCCACTTCCCATCTCGCTGGAAATGCAGCATTTAGCACAAATATGATTGTTTATCAACAGCCTTACAGGACGGGAAGCACCACAAAGAAGGAAGATTTCATGCCAGGTGGCACAGGGGGGTTTCAGTGGCATTAAGGTGCTGTGATGGCACCTGCTGGTTAAAACATCACTTGCTAATTTCAATAATGTGCTGCTTCCTCCCTCATCTGGGTAATTATTGGTGATGTGAAAGCAGACAATGCTGACCTTTGCAATCCTCTGCTCAATGCCTTCCTACGCACCAGACATTGCTGCCTTCACCACTGCCCAGGGCAGGCAGCCACCCCACCAGCAGCCCAACATATCACAGGTGCCAGCAGCCAGTGCCACCAGTCCTTTGGCTCTGGGAAACTGTCTGTGACAAAACCCACAGGTGGCCCTGGAAAGAGGAGATGAGCAGACCTGCTCCCTGAATCACCTCTCGTTCATCAGGCTCATCAGCATCCACTCCTCCTCCAGTGCTACCAGGAAATACCACTAAGCCCTGAAGCAGACTGGCCTTATTACAACTACTGCTTCCTCCGGAATGCATCAAAATTCCTGTACCTGAACTACTACTGGCTTTTTAACTCAAGTATCCCTTTTCTAAAAGCGGTCAGAGGCTTCAGGGAAAATTAAGGCAATTGGTAGTAAGGTCTCTCCAAACTGATAGAAACACATTTCCTATCCCTTTCAAAATGTTATTTAAATTACTGTATGCAAGTGCTTAGGGAATTAAAACACCAGGTAATTTTTTTTAACCATCCTGCCTCTTGACAACACCCTATGACAGTGAGATCCACAGTTTAGTCACCCTTTTTACAGTAACTTATTTTCTCTTATTAGTTCATATTTTCCACTTTTAGCTTTGCTGGAACTATTCCATTTTCTTTTCATGAGAAGGGAGAGCAGACACCCCCACCTTCCTCCCACATTATTCCATACAGAGTTTTCATCTACTGCTCAGTGTTTCCCCCTTTAGCACTCACTCCTCCTGCCAAACTTGTCCTTATTCCCTGGTCAGCTCCATCACTCTGCTCTGGCCATGGCTTTCATCTCAGCACCTTCTCAACATAGCAGGGGGCAGCACTCCTTACCCCATTTTGGTTACATGTGGGGCAGGTATCCAGCCTGATTTCAAAACCAACACCCCCATCGCTAGTGTACTTCCAAAAGGAGCCAAGCCCTTCCCTCTGCTTCAGTGCCAGGTGACACAGGGATTGGAATCAGGGTACAGATACTTTCACTTATTCAAACCCTTCCAAGGACACAGAGCCAAGTGAGAAGCTTTAAGGCTACAGCAGGAACAAGAGCATCTGCTGGGAAAGGAGCAGGGGGGGCTCAGCACCAGCAGAGGAGCCCCCCCGTCAGAGAGGTCCCCATTTCTGCCCACACAGCTGCCGTCCAAGGTGCAGGAAGTGGCTTTACCATCTGGGACTCATCAGTGCCTCTGCTCTGTGACTTGCGGCCAGGTGACCGGTTGCAGTTCCTGCCACGCTGAGCTGTGTTTCTTTGTGGGCTTGCAGAGAAAGCAAAGATACAGTTCATCACACCACCCCTCTCAAAAAGGGAGAGCAAAGTGCTAAACCCACCCTTATCCCTCAGCTCCAAGAGCTGTTTGCACTATGGCATCCCTCCACCCACTGGGACAGGAGAGGGCAAAAAGCCTCCCAGCCACATGCTAACAGGGAGGCAATCAGCAGCAGGACACAGCCTTGCCCTGTGCTCTGCCCAAACGTAGCACCACCCCAGGGCTCTGCACCCCTGTGTCTACTGACATCACTGCGTGGAAGTGGGGACATGAAGGAATTACACCAGCCAGAAGCAAGAAATCTCATCGTTCCCCAGAAAAGGCTCTGAAAGGGCAGCTGAGCTGAGCTGAGCTCTGGTCAGGTCCAGCAGCTATAAAACAAACAGGAGTGCCTGACTAGTGCCCAGGAAGCACATGGTACATCAGGCACTGAACCAGGGGATGAGGATAAGCCAGGGGCAGGCACACTGAGTTTGCTGGACAAAGTGGGATTCTGAGCACAGCAATCCCTGGTGCTTTGTACACACAAAGTCAAGGCCAAAAAGGAGCAAGGGTCACATGAGAAACATGCCCCACTATGTGTCTCTCCCATCACCAGCTTAGCCAGTGGGAAGACGTACTGTACTGAGCACCAAACAGCACAACATGGACTTATCCATCACAGACTGTGCTGCTTGTGTGCTGCCAAACTATTCCTACTCCAATTAACCTCCTAGGAAAATACACAGGTGGAAGGAGGCAGAAACCAGTGTCAGGGCTTGTAGTGTGTAGGGAGGGACAGGCTGCCATCACAGGTGCTGCTGAACTCACCCTCTGCCTGATGAGAAGGGACGTCTTTCATTTAAACCCTGCTGTGAACCACCACAGTTCTTCTGCAAAAGGGGCAGAGTCACATTCAACAAGCCACAGAAACAACTTTTTTACAGCTAGAGAAATAGCAAAGCTAAAGCAGCTCCTGCCCTCCTCCCTGCTCCTCCTCCCGGATCCAGAGAATTACAGGGCTCTTCTTAAAGAAGCAGATTTGATGTGCTCCAGATCCACTAAATGTTTTCATCTGAGGGCTTGTGGGGATTGTGGGGAGTCTGACCCTGCCCTTTATCTTTCACATAGCATCATACCACTGGGAAAGTGAGAGGCTGTTCTTTCAGGTCTGAATATTTCCAGTTTGTATGCTCACACCCAGGGTTAGGGTTAGGCTTAGGGTTAGGTCCATCCCACAAACAAGTGAGGCTTTGCAATACAATATGTGTCTCTCCCATCATTCACTGACTACAGCATCCTAAGCACCATGATTCACCCCAGGCTGACCACAGGCCATCCAGATCCTACAGAGTCTCACCAGATCCTTTACTCTAAGCTCAGCATAGACTCCAAGCTCCATCTCACCTGGTATGTCCTCTCTGAAGTGGGCAATCTGTTGCGCTGGGCAGTTCCACCTCCTCTTTGAGCTTCGTTTTTGCTGGAAGAGAAGAAAAAAGGTAGTGCTATAGGAGTGTAAGTGCTACCAGCACCCAGGTCTGCCCTGTAAACCAGCATCATGCCATCAGGCACCACCTCCCCATCCACAGTCTCTGTTCCTGGTGGTCCTGTTCCTAATTCCCACCCTAATCCTTCTCCTCACCATTCCCACTGTATGCTACATCCTGGATCCAGGTGGTTGCTTTCATATCAGGGATGCTTCTGCATATGCTCTATGGGAGTAGATAGAGAGCATCTGGAAGGCAAAGTACACGCATGGGAAACTCCTCAGGAGCTGCCTGCACCCAACAGTCCCCTCCAGAAAGGGGATGCTCTCTGTCAACCTTTCTTCTCCTCCTCTATGCCATGTTGCTTCTCACCTGCCCCTGCGCCCTTAGTGCTGAAAGAAGTAGGAAGAGGGGCAATGGCTGGAGCCCTACTGTCAGAGCACCTCTTGGAAGGGCCACTGGGAGTCAGGACTCTTCCAGGCATCACCCAGATGCAACTTCACAGGCAGAAGCTGCAGTTTTGCAGCTGGAGGTTTCCCCCTTTGCTGTTGTTGCACAGAGGAAGTTGTACTTACAACTTCTCAGCACACATGAGACATTTGTTGGTATGCTGCTTGCCAGAGGCATCCCGGACAGGGTCATTCTCCCTCGTGCAGGACAGACGTCCACTAGCTTCAAACTGGGAGCGAAACTCACTGCAGTCATTCTGTGGGAGGAGGGCAGTGGTTAGGGCACCCTGTCCTCCTCGCCTTAGAAAGGATCCTCCTGATCCTTAGAAACTTTCCCTGCCAGGAAAGCATTGAACCATTCACAAATGCATCCCATGAGAGTCTGGGTGGAGGTGAGAGAAGAGGGTGTGCAGTACCAGCAACTTAGCATATAAACAGAGGAGTGAGTCAGTCAGAAAAATTCCGGATCCTTTTGCCTGCACAGCACGTGTTGGGAGTTTTCTAGTGTGGTCCAACTAATTATTATTCTCCTCATTGGGCTATCCAAAGCATGCCAGTGATGTGACCGATAGGGTAATAAAGTCACTCCCTCTTCTCCCAACATTCTTAATACATAGCTACAGTCTTTTCCCAGATTGTAGCTCAGATAATTTTCTTTGTAAAGTGGGTAGTGTCCTCCAAATCAGCCACACTTTGGGATCAAAGTCAATCAAGAAGCAGCAGTTAAAACATAAACCACAAGTGCAAATACACTTAATACACACAAATACACAGGCAGAGGAAGGTTGTTTGGATGATTAATTTGTTCCTTGTTCAAAACTGCTGGACAGAAACTGTGTTAACTTGCCCCTGTTATGTAACATGGATTGAACCATTCAGCCCCCCAACTGCAGCTATTCCACTGCAATAGCCAGTTCCAAATAGCAAGTACAGAGGATAAGTAACTGAATTCCACTTACCCTTTCTTTTTACAAAAAATGTTTTAACACTTGCAATTTTCTGCCCATTTGGTGCACAGGACTTTTGATAGCTTGCATGGAGGTCCTTAGCAGGTCCCTGGTCTCATCCTTGGCTTTGGTTGGAAAATGTCCCCAGGAGCTGCTCAGAAGTTTACAGCAACCATCCTTTCTGCCAGGAGCAGATTTCCCCAGTGTCATCCTGCATTCCATTCAGGGCATATCAGCTTCCAGCTCCTCAGCTTTGCCATGAGACTAACACTGGCAAACCACTCTGAGTGTGAAGCCCCATGTTTTCCCTAGAGCCACACTAGCCATAGGTAGGAGAGATGATCCAGTGCAGGATGAGCCTGCTGTGTTTAGCAGTAATAGAGCATTGCTCCCATTAGAAATAAGTGTTGCATCCACTTCATCAGGGCTCCCCATGAGCCTCACTGCTTCTCCCCACCACCAGCATGTGCTCAACCCTGAGCAGTTCAGGCAATGCTTTCCATCCCTGACTAGCCCAGGAAAGCTCTCCCAGCCCCTCTCATCTCAGCAGCCAAATCCTCTGCCTTCAGTATACATATGCCTTCCCCTAACAGCCTCTCTCAAACACTCTCCCTTTGAAACAGCATTTCTGGAGCCCTGTTAAATTCCCGACCTCTGCTACAAAAATCTTACTGAGTACATCCGAATCATGCATTTGCCTTTTTCATGGTCTGTCAAATCCCTGACCCACTAATAAAGGCAGGGCTTTCTTATCCTTTGTCACTTCTAACCAATGAGTAGGAATTCTTGTTAATCACTGACTGTGTGATCTTGCACTGCCATTACATTTTATCTTGTTTCCATTACTCCAGGCCTTAGCGCTATCCAATTAGTCTTGAGTGATCTGCTGATCCTCTTTTGCTGATACTGCCTCCCAGCTTTGCCATCAGCAAATTTCACTTACGCTTCTATTTTTTTTGGTGCCAAAGTCATTAGAAAAAGCACTAAAACAGGATTATCCCCAAGACTGAGGCTTAAGAGGGCCGCACCAGCCCCTGCCACAGCAGAAATCAAGAGGTAAGTGTTGGAAAGTGACTGTTTCCCTGCCTTACAGAGCTGCTTTTGCCAGCAAAGCACTAGTGCACAGGGACATGGTGGCTGCAGCATGCCAGGGAAAAGGGGGTAAATGGCAGCTCCATGAGAACATGGTTTCCAATCAAAAAAAACTAAAGCCACAGTCCCAGAAACAGCACAAGGCTGAGCTCTCCTCCCAGAACACAATGATCTCTAATCTATACAGAATTCATATTTAACTTTTCACACCATCAGCAACACTGACCTCTCCACCCTTGAGCCAGGATTCAGAACAGCACAGCACGCCTAGTTTCCTATTCTGTTGGGGTTTGCCTGTACCTAGATCCACAGGTCAGTGGGACAG
Organism: Neodrepanis coruscans; assembly: GCA_013400695.1. Classification (NCBI taxonomy): domain Eukaryota; kingdom Metazoa; phylum Chordata; class Aves; order Passeriformes; family Philepittidae; genus Neodrepanis; species Neodrepanis coruscans. The sequence goes on along the minus strand of VYZS01039584.1, from coordinate 78,975 downwards.
GCCATAACATTCAAGCACTAGTTGTTCATTTGAGGGATCCAAGAGCATGAATAACAAAAAGGAAAAGGAAAGTGGATCTCCAAATTAAGTCAGAGGAGACCAAGCAACTGAGTAGAATAACATTTTCTTTTCTGTCTTGGGTGAAAATCCAATAAAGTTCCATATTAACCTGCCTAATACTTTAATCTCACCTTGTCTTTTCCTTGTCTGTTTTTAGATATCTTCCATTCATTCTCCCTTTTGCTGGAAGAGAAGGAAGATGAGAAAGTGAATACCAGGGTGTGCCAGGGAGGAGAGTTTTTCCCCACCATCAGCTGCAGGAGGGGCAAGTAATCCCACATTCTTTTTCTTTACTTACAACTTCTCTGCACACATGATGCACTTATTGCTATGTTGTTTCCCAGAGGCATCACGGACAGGGTCATTTTCCCTGGTGCAGGTAAGTTTTCCTTTCTTGAATAGATCCCGAAACTCCCGACAATCATCCTGTGCAAATGCCAAAAGCGTGGGTTCACATGGATATGCTGACAGAGAGACACATCTCCCACAAATCCACAAAGGATTATTCAACCAATGAATTACATTTCAAACACTATTTTATTTCCTTGAGGCGTAACTTAGTGGAAAACCATAGCATGCAACATAAAACAAATAAATCAGTATGTTTAGATGAGCAGATCTGTCTTTTGCATCCAGGGTAGCCTTATTTCTAATAGAAATCATGCAAGTGCCTGCCCAAAGGACCTAAGTTCTGCTCTAAGTATAAAATCTACAATTTCAGTGAATTTTAAATGAGAAAGTCAGTTTTCCCATCTCTCCTGAGAGAACATACTACCAAGAATTTTAAAATTCATGCACAGTAAAAAGATGAAGCTGCAGGCATAAAAAAATGTAATCCTTACACACCTCATATCCCTAGGTACAGGAGAGTAAGAGGTGGGTGTTTTTACCTTCCACTTAATGTGATGGTGTGTGTTAATAGAACCAAAGCACACTATTTCACAAAAGGCTTTTGTAGCAAAACCTGCTTAAGCATTTTAGCCCAGCCTTTACTTTCCTCTGAACAGCTTTCCTATAACTTTCAGGGCAGGTCTGCAGCATAAGAAATGCACTGTACATGTTAAGTCTTTAGGTTCATTTATGCAGCACTTACAACCTTATCTGCCATGTGATCTGTAAGACATTTTTCCCCTCACACTGTAGAGGAGATGGTTTGATAACTTATCCCAGCTCTGCAGATGGGAAGTCAAGCCTAGAAAATTGCTTGCCAAAAGCCAGACAGAAAATCTATGGCTTAACAAAGAAATTCAGTGTAGGTCTCTTTCCAATGCTGTAAAACTGTCCTTCTGCCTTCAGGACCACACTTTGGCAAGTCAGGTGTTTAAAAAAAGATCTCCCTTAGGACAGCTATGCTTTACAAAGCCTTTAATTTGCCCAGACACACAAGAGCTAGAAAGCTACCCTGCTTAACCAGATGTAAAAAATAAATAAATCACCACAACCAACACTATCTGATGGAAACCAATTCACTCCTATCTAGAATGAAAACCCAAGACTAAAAAGACAGCTCCCTCCACATAAAGACCTGTTATCTAGAAAAACAGCTATGGCTAAAAGAAACCAGCCAGGTGCTTCAAGAAGATAAACAAGGAACAAATAGAGCCGGCCTGTTCCCACACCCTGCCCTAGTCAGAGCTCTCATGTGCCAACATTGTTATTAATTATTTGCCAGATGCCAATAGCATGCCTTATAAACAGGCAGGTATCCTCCCTGGAGTGTGCTCTGGGTCAGGCACAGACCGTAAGTGCCATGTCAGTAATTGCCCGATTGGGATGAGATTGCCTGGGAGGAGCCACGAGGAGTTTTAGTTTCTTTTATGCTCACGGATGGCACCAAGCCTCACTCTCCTTTGGACCCTTTTCCCAAGGCAGAGCATGTTTACCCTGTTCCCATTGCAGGCATATTGCTGGACATTTTCCATGGGCCAAGCCAGCATTCCCACACTGCAGACAAGGAAGTGCACTTGGGAAGCGTGTCAGAGGCAGGAGACGCAAAGCCACTGCATCATCCTGCTCCTGGCAGGCCAATAAAACTGTCTTCAGCAGTGATGTTTCACCTCACCTTTCCCAGAGAGTTCACATTCCTGTCCGCCTCTCCACCACTCCCTTTGTTTGAGTCTCTTTCCCTGCAAGAAAAAAAGGTGTGAGTGACAGAGCAGCTGCAGTCCTCGGATGCAAAGCAATGATAGGTGGTGATTAAAGGCCAGTCCTGCTGACCCCACCTCCTCATTGTGCAAGGCAGCAGGATGGACCAGCACAGGGTGTTTAGCATCTCTGCACTGAGGGCATTGTGCCATCCTTTCTCCCTGCCTAACATCTAGATCTCTCATCCTAATAAACACCATCCAAGAAACAAGAAACTAAATTCATGTCAGTTTTCACTCTTCATTTGCTCCTCACACCCCACAGTGAGTGTCCTTGCTATATGATGAGCTGGAGGGAGCTACTGGGTTCACAGTTTTGCTGAAGAGCTACTAACTGGTCTGACTGGCCCAGGACAATTCAGAACCTCCTGTGAGTGGACTTCTCATGACAGGAGGAGAGGACATGTTGTGGATGGGCAGGATGGCCCCTGGAGCCAGCAGGCTGTCAATACTCACAGCAGCCTTTGGCACATCATGCACTTGTTGAGGTCTCCTTTGTTATTTGGGCTCCTGAAGGGCTCCTTGGTGGTGGGACAGGAAAACTTCCCACTGCGCAGAAGTGACCAAATTTTTCTGCACTCATTCTGAAAAGCACAGAGGAGAACAGTCAGTGGAGGCTCCCATCAAGATCCTGAGAACAGTTGGTTCACATTTCATTTTTTTTGGAGGTGCTACATGCTCTCAAGAGCATCAGTTTTCTCACACCAGGCCTGGGGCTGCCACATTCCTGCCCATTCCTCACCACACACCACATATGGTACAGGCTGTACCCAGAGCCCTGCTCTTGGCTCCTGAGGCAGAAAACACAATGAGAAAGCCCCAAACCTACTGCAAGAACCATTAATTATGTGAAAAGGAAATATATATATATGTAAGGAATATATATTTACATACAGATGCAAATTGCTACCTGCTGCAGGGAAGGAGTCTATGTTATAAAGTTAGTCAAGAGCTCAAAATACAGCCCTAGAAGTGCCAGAGGGATGCAAGAGGAACGAACGGAGCAGAGTGACCAAAGAGCAATTCAGATGAAAGACAAGCACAGAAAAGTACAGCCCTCTCCGGAAGCAGAGCAGCAATATTGCATGATGCTGCAGCAGTCCTCTGCCTCTTCTGGGTAACTGAAACACAGACGAGGGAGAAGCAATGAACCGTTCAGTTATTTTTGGCCTCCGTGTTCTCCGAAAGGATCTTTACCAAGGAGACAAGCTTGCTTGATTAAAACATGAATGGAACTGACTCCTCAGTCATTGAATCAAATTATTTTCTCAGACTCAGAGGACTTTCCTTAATTCTTTTAATTATGAAACTCATGAATAATCAGAAGCAGGGGTTTCTGCTGGATCAGAAGCTATATTCTAAAATATCATTAAAAATATAATTCATGCCATTTCTAACTTCAATTCATGAGATTTCCAGCCCAGAGCTGTTTGGGCATGTTCTCAGCATCATGCACCAAACACACATTGTCAGCTAGAGCCACTGCTGTACTACCAAAGTATTGTCTCTAAATACAGAGAGATTCACTGCTTTTTCCATCCCCTGAAAAAGCATTATGATGTCTAAGTATAGTCCATCTAAATGACTGCTCAAAGCATGCATTAAGCAATGTAAGTTGGCAAAACAAAAGGAGAATCAGAATAGAAGAGGTTGGACTCGCCTTAATCGAAGCTTGGCTGGCAACATCTGTGACAGAAAAATCAACAATGAAACCATACAAAAATCTTTGAAGGAAAATTTTAAAGCAAAAGCATTTAATTAAAATAATGCAGTTTCCTAATCCACCCAAATTCCTCTTGATAAAAGCTAATCCAATGCATTATTTTACACTGATGGAGAGGACTGGGCATTAGAGACTTCCTGGAACATTGAACTTTTTGTCATTCAAATGCAAAAGCACATTTTGTGTGTCTTTGTGCCCTCCTTTACTGTGTTATTTTTCTCAGGCTTAAAATCCAATTTCCAAGGGCAGTTCAGTAACTGTTTCTCCATTATTCTACACCCTTGCCTTGGTAGTTGTATCAACCTTATGAAAATTTTTTTACTTTTTTTTCACCATCACTTAAAACTGGGATATAAAATCTAGGCCATACTATTGTTGTTTGTCCAAAGTGACCAATTCATTTTCAAAGCCAATTCCATTTGTAGTACCTCACACAAATTACTAAATTAATACTGAGTCAGTGGGTGAGTAGCCAATACATGTTTCTTTCTACTAAGCCACTTAAAGCTGGTATAATATCCAGTTACATCCTCTTTTACATCATCAGTAGCATCACAAGGAACCATCAAGAAATCCTCCATTATCTCTTTTTCAATAGAGACAGGCAATAAATTGAAAGACCATTGCATCAAACCTAACTCCTGCTGAAGTCTCTCTATTGTAGCCAAATTATTGCAGCCATATAAAAATGCATTCCTTAGCAAGTGTTGACAAGAAATTACCATTTTTCTGAATTTGACAAAAATTGTATTACATTTGTGTTCAAAGTTGGGCTTTTTATGCAAAAATTCAGTCTAGTTGGAAATTGGTATTCTTCCACTTCAACAAATGGGTTTGGGGTTTTGTTTGTTCTTAAACTGTTAATTCTATTAAAAAAATAGATGTTTTCACATACCAATAAAACTTCATTTTTATATACTAAAGAAAATCATTATCAAGTTGTGTTATATCAAATCAATACATGTAGTACAGCAAAAAAAAAGTGTGGTCTTCTGTTATGCTACAAAGCTTTTTAACCAACAAGGGCTCTAATCCTTTAGCTCACTGTCTTTATGGGATCTCCCAGGCTGTGTCCTCTGCCAGTCCCAGATTTTAGTACAGAGAACATCAGAAGTTACTAACCTGAGAAGAAGAAGAAAAATGCCAGAGCAAGGACCACCGAGGCACCTTCTATTTTCATGGTGAGGGTGGCAGCTGTTTGCCTGTGTTGACTCTACTAGTGCATTGCTCAATGAAAGCCAAAGAAAGGACTCAGGTATGATCACATATATATAGATGACCAGATTCTCCGCCTTCATTATGACATAATCTTCCCAAGAACCATCATTAGCTGAAAAAACCAGTTTGTTGACACTACTCTAAATTCTAATGATCCCATTAACACAATTAATTTCCATAAGGATGGGACATATTTGAGTCACTCCCTGCATTTTATCAAGGTAAGAAAATTATAAATAGATTTCAGATCCCCTATACAGCCAGAGGGATTCTTTAGGGTGGTTCATAAGACAGTGGGCATTCCAGTCACCACACCACTAATACCCTTTCATATCCTGACAAAAATAGCTGAAAGGGTTTTATTTTAATAACTTGGCTCCAAAAGAGACAACAGGAAGGCCAGGTCACTCAAACCTCTGGAAGTCAGTCTGCTTTTATTAAAGAACCTCAGTATAAACCTAAGGAGTAAACATTCAGTAAAGGTTGAAAAACATCAAGTTTGAAGCTTTGTTGAAATTTTTGGGGTTTGATGCTGCAGTTCCCATAGTAGCTTTGTTAATGATAAAAGCATACTGCCAAATCCTCATCCTTTCCCTGCTGTCTTCAGAAAAAATGGCACTGTTATTAGTGAAAACCTTTTCTCAGCTCAGGTGGGAGTTGACAAACCATATAGATGCTGCTCTTTGAGGTGCTCACAGAAGTGTGTTGTTATTGATGCTAAAGGGTCCAGTGAAGCAGCCCTGCTCAAGTCTCTCCCCAAGAAGAGATAAGATAAAGGTAATCATCCTGCGCAGGGTTTCCCGGGAGACTCGAGGAGGAAAATAAAGATGACATCAAAGTTTTGGAATGTGATTTACGTGGGAAGAAGCTGTGTGCCTTGTTCTCCAGTGAAAAGAAGAAAATTTGGAGAGAAAAATAATTTGCAAGGTTTGAAAGGGGATAAATGAGTCAGTCAGGCAGACCAGAGTGATGAGGGACTCAAGCACAGGCTATGGCTGTGCAGAGAGGCTGATCAGCTCCATCTGAGGAAGAAAACATACTTCTGCATGACATATGTGTTTGGCCAGACAGGACACCACAGCTCTGTATAAATCCTTGTAATAAATTGCTGCCACACGTTTCTGAGATCAGAAAAGTTGTTAGTGTTTACAACTGGAGCCAAAGCCAAGCAATTGGAGTCCTGATTTGGTGTGTGGTCATCCCTAACATTTCTTTTCAACTCAAAATGAAATCATGTGCAGGCTTACACAGTGAAGAGTTTGAAACAGAGAAGTAAACTGCCCGAGGTCATACACAGATGGTTCATTGCAGATGTGAAGAGTTATCCTGAATCATGAAATAGCTTCTGTATGCGTATTTGGGCGTGGAATTAGAGGGGAAGCCAACAGGAAGAAAAGAAACTAAGCTGATACAGCATATGTCAATAAATCCTTGGGAGAACTAGAAGAGAAAAAGCAAAAAAAGTGTATGGTAGTTTAGAAGTGGTTAAGGCTGGGAAATCTATTTGAAGGACAAAAACAAAAAGGTTTGTTACTGAAGTGTTTGTCCATGAGTCAGCCATGAGGTGGGAGGGTTTGGGAAGGGGAAGAGCATTTTTTAAAATTTCCTTTTCCTCCAAAGCTTTTGGAGGGTATCTGTAGGCTATTCCTACAGAGAACTGAAACAACTCCCTGATTTAAGACAGCTAGCTGATTGCTCTGTTCCTAAAGGAGGCAGAGTGAGTGCCAGATCCAGTCAGACTGGCCAGGTGAGAGCAGCTCCCAGCCTGGCAGAGTAGAGAGAGACAAGGAAAAGGAGGAAGAGACCCAAGTCCTGACCCCACAGTGGCCCCATGACCACCCTCTCTCTCTCTGTCTCTCTCTCTCATATTCCACCACTGCAGCATCCTGTCCACCAACTATATCCACATCAGTATGTTGAAAAAGGTCAGAATGGTCCAAACACATCTTGATATCAAAACCTGAACCATATTCAGTAACAAAACTCTAGGGAGAAAAAAATAAAAAAAAATTAAAAAAAAAAAAAGAGGAAAAAATAAAGAAGGATTTCCATCCTAGTTACTACTGCATAACTACAACCTCCAAAAAAAACCAGCAATGGTATGAAATGTGAAGTAAAGGATGGAAAGAACCCAGCAAAGCCATATGGTTTGAAGGATTTGCTTGTGTGTGCTGAAGTTACACAAACCTGAGCAGAATAATGAGGGATGACAGCAAGAGTGTATTAAGCATAAACCTCGTCTGACTCACTTGATTGCCTGTATTGATCGATTTACACTATATTGATCAATTTACACTATAAAGTCTCAATCCTGCAGTGGAATCCAGACAGCCCATTAATTTCTATAGGAGCTTGTATTGGAGAATTAAATCTGTAAGAGATAATCCTGATGCTTTAGCAATGTATTTAGTACAGCACTTTGCTAATCTTAATTTAAAAAATTATGCCAAACAGCTGAAGAGCAATAAGCCACTGAGAAAAGCAGCTAAGGGCAAGAAGAGATATTACAAAGACTCCTTTGTTCGTGCCTCAGTTAAAATTTTGGAAAAGTAAACAGCATATAATGATGCCATGCCTGATAGAACAGCCCTCACTGGATCTATTTTTCACCACATTCTGCTAGAAAAACAGGAATTGGGATAAAAATAATCATGAAGGAGCAACTATGAAAATGCAGTAGAAAATGGGAGCATAACATGAAATTTAGGGAAACTCTCATCTGTTGAAAACCCAAGAGGTTGTGAGGAGTCCTAGGGACAAAGTCCTACAGCCACCAAGCTGGGCCAGCCCTGTGGGGGGCAGGGCGCAGGCACAGAGGCCATTCACCTCTTCCCTCTGCAGAGCCCCAAGGAGAATAGGGAAGGGAGTCCAATAAGCAGCCAAAATGATTCACACCCCAATTAGTGATGAACATTACACTCCTTTTCCCATGGCAGTTCTCCCCTTCTCTGATGTTCCCACATTTCACTCCTTCACACCCTGTGCCTGCACAGGAATGTATCTATAGATAGATAAAAATAATTGAGATGCCTTGTCCACTCAAGAAGTTGGTTTTTTTCCCCCTTAGCGACACAGCACTGTTTTGCAAACCTGATCACCTCTTTCCTAATGGGTTTAGCGTTTCTTAGGGATGCTTTTATTAGGGAAAAACCTCGTGGCAGTATAACTGGTTGGGGGAGGGTGTTGTTGTTTGGGGTTTTTTGGAGAGCTTTGGCGGGGTGGGGGAAGGGTTTGCTTGAGGATTTTTTTGGTTGGTTGAGTTTGTGGCTTTTTTAAACCATCTCTGTTTTGGTAGCTCTTCATTGTTTGAATGACAGCCCGAGGAGCTCCAAGTGTGCCCTCAATGCTTAAGAACATGACAGTCTCATTCTTACCCCAGAGCAAGGTAGTGCTTTGGGTCAGGTCTCCAAAGCCACCACACAGTGGGACAAAGAGCCCTGACAAGGAACTGCAGCCCACTTTGGCGCTGATGCCAGGGACAGTCTCTTTCACAACACTGTTTGCCTTTTTTTTTAACCCCCCTACTAGAAGACTCACATCTCTGCAATGAGTGCTGCGGGTTCACTATCATTGACACAACTCTCAGCAAGCAAAGGGGACTTCACCCAAAGTCACTGCTGGGTCCTTAGACTGGAAATGCAACACGTGCCTGTGTCTGTGCTGCCAAGCTCAGTAGAAGCTCTCAGGTGGTTTGTGCTCTGTCATCTCTCCAGGTGCCCCTGTTCACACCTACACAAGCAGCCTTCCAGACTAGGTCCTGTTCCCTGCTTTCCTCTTCCAGGGCAATGAACTCCTTCATACCCAGTGGAAAGTAACATTAGTAGGAAAATTAGATCTTGTATATTTCTAATAAAACTACAGACATGCCTATATTCCCATGATAGTTGTACTCTTCTGTCCTCATTGACACACTTTTTACTTCCCTGCCATCTCTCCTTCTGAGCAACCCCATCAGTACCACTGTTCCACACAATTTCCATGAAATACTGAAGCTTTTATTCTTTTCCAACTGACCACTATACCCCTCTCACAACCCAGAGATCCCCAAGGCTAAAAGAGAAGAGGAGTAGTTTTTTGACATATTTAACAAAGGAAACACAGTATTTCGGTATTTTACTTCACAGCCAAAGTTGAGACCAAAGATCTCAACTTTAGCAGTTTCCTGAGTTCCTAGAATCACAAAATGTTTTAGGTTGGAACAAATGCTGCCTAATGCCTTAGAAAAGAATTCACCTCTGCTGGCAACCTCATATCAAGATGGTTTCCTATCCAAAATACCCAGTTATGGGCTAGAATCTGCTGCAAGAGGAGTTAGAAGTCTCACCCATCTTCTCAGCACAGCTTGGGAAGTTCTGCATCCACGTGCATCTCATGCAAGATGATACTGGACAAAGCTCTTTGCCTCCATGACTTTCTGTGACAAAAATCCAAGTGCTGATCAGTCAAAGAAGCCAGTCAGCCCTGAGCTAATGGAAGTAGGCTTGAGTTCCTGGACTGCAATAGCCACATTCCTCAGAGTTCCCCTCTTTGTACCTTCTGCTGCTGCTGCAGCTCTCAGGTGAGTGCTGCCCAGATCTACAGGAAAACAAGTCATGGTCATCCTGAAATCCCAGTGTCACTACAGGTACCACATTAGTGTTGGATGTCCAGCCCAGCTGCTGGCTATTCATATCACCTGGCTGAATCCCTGCAAGTGCCGAAGCAGAGGATGTTAACTCCCAGCATCATGGTGCACTACTCCCTTTCTGGCAGCTCTCCAAGGAGGATGAATTGCTTGAGGCCAGAAGAAGAATTACAGCAATTTCCCAATTTCATCTACCTCTGAGAATCAGGTGCACAGCTAAGTGCACTGCATCCTAGAGCACATGAAGCCTCAGCAAAAAATATTTCAGAAACATGTCCAGAAAAAAAAAAAAAAAAAACAACAAAACCAAACGAACCAACAAAAAACCCCACCTGTATCAAATTAACTTTCTGCGGCAAAAGAAAGAAACTGTGCACTGAGGGCATTTGAGAACTTCCCCTATGTCCAGCATCTGCTGCTCCTCTGGATCCAGTGTTTCTCAAGTCACACTGTTCACTTTCACCAGGTTTCCTTTTCCACCCAAATCCACCTTTTTAGCTCTGATCTAAAAGGCATGAAAAGTGTCTTGGGTTATGGACTGTCCCACATGCCACTTGTACATCCTCCAACACAGAAAGCTCCTGAGTCTCCTTGTCATACTTGCAATGCCATGGCAGTAATTTTCAACCTCCTGCACTTGAACCAGAATGTGAGCATCTTTGCAACACTTCCCAGGCCATGAGCCACCATGACATGTGGCTGACTGTCCTGGACAGACTTTTGCCACTGCTGATTTGGCTTGACAGTGCCAGGGAGGAGGGGGAAATGAATCAGGAAGTGAGCAACAGCAAAAGGTGTAGGTCCAAAAGGCAGGGATGAGGCCAACTTTGGAAGATCACAATAATAGCATGTAACACATACCATCTTCAAAGGATTAATGAATCCCTACAAGGTTCCCCTATTATTATTTGCATTTCACAGACGGATACATTAGGATATAGAAGGCTGCATTATCCTCTGGGTCACACCTAATTCAGTCTATTCATCCCTGGTCTTATATTGGAACTCATCCCTGCAGTGGAAGAGATCCTCCCACAAGACAAAACAACAATGATATCTCTCAGGCAAGCCTAGTACAGGACTCACTAGTGTGCCTATGTTCTGATTTGCACAGCACACCAGACTGACTGGTCCTATTGATCTCTCCTGACCTTGAAAACTGATTAACTTATCAATTCTCCTTCCCTCCTATCAAGCTGGAGAGTACAAGCAGCTCTCGTTTACTGCTGCATTGAATTTTCTTTAAATGTACTTTTCTTCTAGATACAAAATATAAGACAGAAGAACCCAGGAGAGAGATGCATCTGAGTGTCTAACACACAATCCAGTCTCATTCCACCCACTAGCCTCAGTCTGGCTATGGAAAGGTTCCACCTTCCAGCCAGGAGCCTCCCTGCAGCTCGACTTTTGTTCACAGAAGAAAAAAGCTGCTCTCGCTGGGAGAGCAAAGTTGCTCCCCAAACTGTAACTGATACCATGTGGGATTGGGGATGCTGGAACCAGTCTCTGCATTCAGAGGGAGATCCAGCATCGAAGCAACAAGCTCTCCCTGCCGACTCTGAGGAAGTAGCCTGCCATTCCTTCTGTCAACACTTTCCAGACCAGTATTTGCTCGTTGAAAATTGCAAGCCTGGCGATGGCAGGAGTTGGGGTTTGATCTACAAGGCCTCAGCAAATAACATCTGCACAGTTAAAGCGCTTCCAATGGTAAAGCACCGAGACATCCCATAGAGCTGCCAAGGACTTGCAGCCCCCGAAGGCCACCAAGATCTGTGCTTTGATAGCCCTTACCAAAGCCAGCTGATTTCACTGCTGTTATAACAGTATTTGTAGCTTAGATAAGGGTAATCAAAACCTCATCATTCAGGGTGTAAACTGATCGCCTGCAGGGGTTAGAAAAGAATTTTACTTCATGTGTAGTATTGCATAACTTCCCAGATTCACTGTGGGTATTCTCCAGGAGCACCAACCCTGGACCACAGCTAGAAGCAAAGCACAGTACACAGGCTGGAAAGACAGAGTGCTCATGCAAAAAAACACAGTCCCATTGTTTGGGAACAAAGTAGAAATTTTTCTGACTCTGGCTTCAACTCTCTCATGGAAATGAGAGACAATGACTGTCACTGGGCTACTGAAACAGCAGAATTTCAAGGGAGGAAGAAAGCTCTCTCCCGAGATCATTTTCCTTTGAACAGTAAAGAGAGTGCCTGGAGAGGACAGTGCACAAAGGATTACATTTGAGTGACACTCCCCCATCCTGTGCTGCAGCTCGACCCTCTAAGTGCCGCTCCAGTGAGGGATACCAACAACCTGCCCCCAGTGAGGACTGAGCCCTTCCATGGCACTCAACAACCCTCACCCCCAACTAGCCCCCCAGAAGAGCAAGACAAAAGAACACAGTGTTTTTCTCTCTGCAAAATTATTATTTATGTTTTATCAGCAACAAAGGCTCTACAGTGTCAGAACTGGCCGCAGGGTGGGGTGGCCTAAGTGCCAGTACTTGGCTGCAGTAACACCAGGAGGCCAAAAACGCCCCGTGTGGGCGTTGGTTGCTCTTGTAGTATCACCACGCCCTGCTCTCCTAATTGTGCTGTGAAACTGATCTCTGCCCTATCCCACAGCAGGTGCCTTCAGCCAGCGTATGACCCCCGCAAGGCACCGGCTAGAAAAAACACAGGAAGATCGCAAATTTCCTTGCCATGTAGAATGTAACCGCCAATAAGGCATTTTTGTGTCTGTACATGATAGAAGGCCGCTGTGTCATTACTAGAGGCATCTGCTGCCATGGATTGCGACTGGAACTGCAAGCCAATGGGGAGAGTTTCCAAAGACAGTGATCAACTTTTCACAAAAAAAAAAAAAAAAGGCAACCACAACTGAAAGTAAATATACATTTACATGACAACTATGGATTTTCCAGTATCTGCAGGGAGGCTACAAGAAAAGCAGAGGGGGACTTTTTCACAAGCTCATGCAGTGATAGGACAAAGGAGTAATGGCTTTAAACTGAAAGAAGTTATGTTTAGATAAGATATTAAGAAGAAATTGTTCAGTATGAGGGTGGCAACACACTGGCACAGGTTGCTCAGAGAAGCTGTGTCTGCATCATCCCTGGAAGTGTTTAAGGCCAGGCTAGACAGGGCTTGGAGCAACCTGGTCAAGTGGAAGATGACCCTGCTCATGGCAGGGACATGGAAATAGATGATCTTTAAGGTCCCTTCCAACACAAACCATTCCATGATTCTGTGATCTTCTGCTTCACCTTCCATATCCCCAAATTTAGGAGAGAGCATGCAACTGACACGAGTATTTGCATTGGTCAAAGCCCCCTGTTTTTAAGTCCAAAGCTTAAATGTCAAGGCACACATCACCATCAATTTTCGGTCTCTGTACAACCTGTCCCCACTTGGTGACATGGCAGTACCTGGAGAAGAGGAGACTTGTCCCTTTATGCAAGATGTAAAGAGGTTTAAACACATTTCTTTGTGAGAGGGAGGCATGCAGCCAAACAGCATCATTACATTCAATAGCATCACTCTGGTTGCCAAAGGAATAGTTCAGCCTTATCAAAGATAATGGCAAAGCCCTACATGCTGCAGAGAGGAATCACCAAAAAATGGATCAGTGTTTTGGGGAATCACTTTAGGTCTAACACGCTTAGAGAAAGCACCTCTATTCAACCTTCACTCAAGTTTCTTGCAAACATTCAGCTTGTAACCCTGGAGGAGTCTGCTCCTCTGCACTGTGGGCAAATACTCAAAAGTAGGTGTCTGCAGATACCAAATTCCTTGCAAGTTTGTACCTGATTTTTAGCCAGCACACATACTTCTGAAATAATAATTCCTGTTCTCTGGTAGAAGTGTTTTCCAGCCCCTTTCTAGCAGCAGCACTAGGACACNAAGGCCAGGCTAGACAGGGCTTGGAGCAACCTGGTCAAGTGGAAGATGACCCTGCTCATGGCAGGGACATGGAAATAGATGATCTTTAAGGTCCCTTCCAACACAAACCATTCCATGATTCTGTGATCTTCTGCTTCACCTTCCATATCCCCAAATTTAGGAGAGAGCATGCAACTGACACGAGTATTTGCATTGGTCAAAGCCCCCTGTTTTTAAGTCCAAAGCTTGGTGACATGGCAGTACCTGGAGAAGAGGAGACTTGTCCCTTTATGCAAGATGTAAAGAGGTTTAAACACATTTCTTTGTGAGAGGGAGGCATGCAGCCAAACAGCATCATTACATTCAATAGCATCACTCTGGTTGCCAAAGGAATAGTTCAGCCTTATCAAAGATAATGGCAAAGCCCTACATGCTGCAGAGAGGAATCACCAAAAAATGGATCAGTGTTTTGGGGAATCACTTTAGGTCTAACACGCTTAGAGAAAGCACCTCTATTCAACCTTCACTCAAGTTTCTTGCAAACATTCAGCTTGTAACCCTGGAGGAGTCTGCTCCTCTGCACTGTGGGCAAATACTCAAAAGTAGGTGTCTGCAGATACCAAATTCCTTGCAAGTTTGTACCTGATTTTTAGCCAGCACACATACTTCTGAAATAATAATTCCTGTTCTCTGGTAGAAGTGTTTTCCAGCCCCTTTCTAGCAGCAGCACTAGGACACCATGACTGATTCCAGCCAGCATGGCTTTTCCCTGGACCCTTGTGACAGACCTGTTATCTCTGCAGCAGGAATGTGCTCACCGTGGGAAGTCCTGAGGTTTACCTTGCTACATTTAACTACCTGTGACTTTTTGCTTTCATTTGAAAACAATTTCACCCACCACACTTGCTTGTGCACCCATAGGTCAATAAACTTCTGGTTGCACCTGGATCACCAGGATAAGGGATAACAAATTAGGGATAACAAAAATCACCAGGATAACAAATGCCTGATGACTACAGTGGAAATCAACATGTCCACAGGCAGTGATTGATTAGGAAATTGCCAGGACTGACACGTGGCAGATAACAGCATTCCAGACCTGAAACAAGGACAGAGAGAGACCTGTAAAAAAGCTGAAATAGCACTGATTAAGTTACTGCCTGTCCAGGTCTGTCCTCCCCTCACTAGCTCAGGATTAGATGCAGCAAACAACTACCAGTGCCCAAATGCTACTTTTGTCTTGCATTTGTTGTGTACCTCTGGTCCATGGGCTGTTGGTCGGTGTGCTCACTCGAGTGGACACACTTTGGCTTGTCAAGCACAGTTGGAGATGCCATGGAGCCTCCTTCAAGGATTCAGGACAGAGATACACCTGTGAATCACTCCAGAATTAGCAGTGCACTACCTCCACAGAGCACAGAAGTGGAAAGGACCTCCTGGGTCATCAAGTTCATCTGTCATCACAAGTAACCACATCACTAGATCAATTAGGACCTGTTTGATTGGCCTATCACAGCTAATGGGCTCCTCCGTCTGGCAGAGGAATAACAGGATCCAAAGGCTGGGAGCCACAACAAGGCAATGCCAAGCTGGAAACAGGGGGTGACCATTTAACAGTGCCTGGGTCTGTGAAGAAAAAAGAGCAGTCCAGGGAACCCCCATGTTACCCACAAATTTTCAGTCTAGCCTGAATATTGTGCCAAGACAATTTTATCCAGTGGCTTTCTGCCCCAAACTGATGAGTCTGGGAATCTCTGGACAGCTGCTCCATGGTTTGTGAAAAGTAATAAAGAAAAGCAGTTTCCATCAGCTGTATTAGAATATATTTACTGAAGTTTAGCTGAGGTTTTGGGGTGGTTTTTTGTGGGTTTTGTCGGTGTTGGTTTAGTTGGGCTTTTTTTAAGGAATTGCACCTTCCCTGAGAAACACCCAAAGGAAAAAAGCTGAAAGAGGAGGTTCAAAAAAAAGGAACACTGCTCTGAGCAAAACAAGAACTAGTTCTGAAGAATCTTCTGGCTACAGCTAACTGGTTTAAATCCCATCATAAGTGCTATGCCCGTCACCAGATTTAAAGCACACAGTTAAATGGAATTTATTGTTTATTTTCAAGGTATGACATCAAATAATAATCAGAAAATAGCATATCCACATGCCCTAGGCCTTTTTGCACACGGTTTTGAAGATGGCCTCCTAGAGATTAGACTGACTTGTAAGATAATTAACATATCTTCAGGCTGGAGATTTAATTAATAACAAACAAATAATAAGTCTCTCGTATTTACTAAGAAGCCTGGGTAACCTCTATTCTAATATTTTCTTCTAACTGAACATATATATAGTGGTGCTAAGATTCGCTTTCTGTTCACTATCAATTCCAGAAAAAAAATTACCAAAAAAATCCCAAAGTTGAGGGGAGTTAATTTTTTTTCAGGCAAAATAAGATGTTTTCCTTCATTCTCGAGCTTTTCTATACTCCATATTTCACATAAAACCAAAATATCTCACTTAAATGATGCAAATCACTGCAACATCCCAGACACATACAAAAATAAACATTTTAATTCTATGAGCTATGTTTCAGAGTTGTGTGGGATGCTTAGACTATGTGATTTAGTGGAATTACCCAGGATTGACAGCACATTCTACACAAGGGATTGTGAATTTGTGGTGAGAATCTAATGGAGAGGATTTTGAATCCCTAAGTGACAGGACATGAATTCACCTTGTCACTGAGCAATAAGACACAGTTAAAACTCTGCTCAGGAATTGCAGAAAATCCTGTCACTTCTTACTGAATATTTGTAGGACCTCTAAAAAAGCAGTACCCTTGAAAAGGTGCAAAAACCTTATAAAAAGAAAAAAGTAAGTATTTACACCTGATTGCGACACCATTTAAGGGAACCACTTACTCAGTTTAGTGGGCTTGCAAAAACCTTTTCCAGATGAGAAACTCATGGTGTGGTCTACAGGGTCACCAACAATGCAGGATGGAGAAAACAATCTTAAAGGCAAGATTCAGCCAAAGGGCAGGACCAACTTGATAATATGCTCAAAATGCTTCTCCAAGTGCCCTATCATGAAATCCAGATCATTCCAAAGTGCAGAGTGCAGTACCTTGAGGCCAGGCTTGAATAGGTAGAGCCTATACAGTAAAGAGATGAATATTAAATACAAATTAAGACAAATTAAGGCTACCAGCACATAAAGAAGGTCTTTTAGACTAAGTATCTTTGGAAAGCCAACAGTTTGACGAGACATTTGGCTTGGGAAAACACAGTCTCTGGTGGAAAAGTCATGACAATTTTGTATCCTTGAAGAAAAGACTAGGAGAGAAGCCAAAAACAGTCAGGGAGGAAACAGCAGGCTGCAGCTCCAGCAGACATCCCTCCCAGGCCTGCAGAGAGAGAACAGGACAAGACACCACATATGCATTTCTATCCAAGCAAGTCTAAAAAGCCAGGTGAGTGAACAGCAGTGCCCTCATTTCAGATGGGGCTATTAACATAACCAGCACCTCAGAAACTTGGTGAAGAGAAGATAAGCAGCAGAACATGGTAATGAGTAGGTACAAATCAAACAGGAATGAGAGTAGGCTGTGCAGGTGGAGGAGCTGAACTTCAAAGGAGCGGGGCATTAAGGCACGCATTAAGGAGAGCTTATCAAAGAGCACAACCAAGTTAACTGTATCAACAAGTCCCTAGGATTGCAATCCCATACTCAGACATAATAGTTTTAGAGTTATTCCATCGTCCACCCACCCAGACCAGGGCAACAACAAAATGTTCAGGGAGACAAGTGAGGGTGTGATGGATATAAGCAGAGACTAGCACAAACATAAGATGTCCATCTCTCTGTACAAATGGGATCACTGACAGAGGGAACATGTCTACATTTAAAATGGAAAGTTACTGCTTGCTCCAGCAGTAATTTATGACCTCTGACACAAGAGCCTCTTCTTCAGCACATCCTCAGCAGCACCCAGGAAGCAGTGGGTTTGATTTCAATCAGATTGCCAGGGGCTCTCTGCACCTTAAAACTGACAACCTTGAGGGCAGTCTTGCAAACCTGCTACTGTAAGTTTAACTTGACGATGGAAACTACCTAAACACACAGTCACTTGTTCAAAGAAAATTAAAAAGGAAAAAAGTAAGGGAAAACACACCCAGGAGGTGGAAAGACCATTGGAAGAAGTCATTAGAGTAAAAGTGTATTGCTTAAGGAAAAAATTCAGAATTAAAGCTAGTGTGCTTAAAGTGATGCAACTAACAGTAAAATGGAGCATACTAAGGAGAAGCACTGTCCAAATAATGAAAATGTAAAAACAAAGTCTAAAACGTAAAATCTACAACCGTGCAAAAATACACCAAAGACAAAGAAGAATCTTCCAAGTCACAGGCACCAATAACAAAACACATTGATGAGTCCTTGATCACAGGGCTGAGGGAGCCTCCAAGGAAGATAATGCCACAGAAGAAAAGCTAAATTAACTCTTATTCACAATAAACTATTAAATCTTAGTAACACAGAGCCACACTCAGGGATTAAATCTCCCCCAACAGTACTGAAGGTGTTCAAATATGCAATCACTGAGCTCAAGCTCCCTACTGCACTTTGGGGGAAAGGGAGGAAAGCTCAAATAAACAGAGTAATGAAGCACACAGAGAGAAGTGACAGACTGGAGAAGACTCATTATGGGTTTTGGGAAGGCAAGTTCTGTCTTGTCAGTCCATCTGAGTTCCCCAAAGTGTGAGCAAGCAGTGGCACTGCTTGACATGAACTTCTGTTTCTAATGAACTGGTTTCAAGAATATAAGGTGCCATAAAGTAAAGGAGCAGCTTTTTTGAGTTAAAAATGGTTAAAAAATGGAAACAGTAATATGAAGTCAGCTCTCTCAGTTTAGGTGAGATCCAACAGGCGTCTCTGTAGCTCAGCTTTTTATAAATGACTCTGCAAAGGCAATTAGCAAAGCGCAACAAATAGAATGATTCAAGAGAGTTCAAAGCTTTAAGTCAACTGAGAGAAAAGCACAAGTGACTCAGGACACAGTGGCTGGACAAGAAAGTGGCAGACAAATTTCAATGTTGAAAAATGTAGACAGAGGAAAGAGCTCGCTGTGCTCTACCTGCACATTACAGTTCCACATTAGCCTTCACTGGCAGGGGGTGCATTAAGGAGTTATGTGGCTAAGGTCACTGTTGAGCAGCAATCAGGAAGGTTTAGCACCCAATCACAACTGTTAGGAAACAAAGGGCAAAATAAATTATTTCTATGCCGCTGCCATGACAGTTGGATCTGCTCAGTTGGATCACTTGGCACAGTTGTGGCACTGTGGCCTTCATCTTCACAACAGGAACACAGGGAGCTAGAGAGGACACAGAGAGCCCCTCTCCTGGCCACAGAGAGGAACAAAAATGGGAAGGGCTTTTGTCTGAACTCACAGTAACACTTACGGTGGAAAGCATGCTACAGAGGGGATATGGTCATAAGAGTCCACAAAATCACAAGAAACCCAGAGAAAATAAAGAGTACCTGTAATTCAAGATTACTCATAGCAGTTGAATTAAGGGATACTCAATAAATTATCACATAATGGGTTTAAACAAACAAAGGGAAGTTTTTTTCCCCTCCCCATACAATGTAATTACATTGTAGAACTCATCGCCCCAGGATGTTGTGGATGCCAAACACATCAAGAGAGTCAAAAGTCAATTAAACAAATTCATGGATGGGTCCATCGGTGGCTATTAAACATGATGATGGAGATGCAGCCTCTGGCTGACAAGTCTCTAAACCACATAAAGCTTTATCACAGGAAGATTTGCTTTGTGCTTGCCCTGTTTGTTCCTCTCAGCCAGCCATGATCAGATTCAGGACCCAGGCACACAAGTTATTCCAAGCTGCTCATATCAACTCAGAGCCTGCAACATGCTCAGCACTTGCAAGCTCCTGTCTAGAAATCTGGACTGCCTGTTTGTCCCTGTCCTGAAGTGACACTGAATCTCCTAAACACAGGGTGGATTGCCAACATCCTAAGCTAAAATTTTGGGCTTTAAACCTCAGGAGATTCCTAGGATATGAAATCCAAAAATCACACCCAGATGTCAGTCCTTTGTTTGGATGTCATGATTTATACTATGAGTGACACTTCCTCTTCTGTCTCCCTAACAATGACAAAACAAAGAGCTATAAACAAAACCTGGCTCCAGATGTTCTTTGCCCTCATTAGCGACCAGCTTGGCTAATACTATTTCATCAGCCCTTTGTTTCAGGGTGGCAAGCCAAGATCAGCAACTCGAAGACACTTTGATGGGCTCCCCCCACTTGGGATACAACAAATTCCCAGGACACTCCTGCCCAACACATACTACAATAACAAGTACAGGGCTGAATTACTGCCCTCGACAATGTTTGGTACGTGGAAAAACTCGTGCTTGCTAATTGCCACGATTGCTCCATAAAAATCCCCCTCAGGCAGCCACGTGCAATCCCGGTGAGCTGCAGCCCTGCCCTCGGCAGCAGCCCAAGTGGAGATAGAGCTTCCTCTTTGAAGAGCCTCCCCAGCATCAGAGGTGTCCCACCCACTCACCAGATCTATTCCTAGACATATCAATTTCTATTTTCCCCACTGACTCTGGTGCAAAGAGACAGGGTTGAGAATCAGTCAGACCAGACACATAAGTAGGCTACAAAACAAAGATTTTTTCCACTTCCTTTGAAGCCTACTCTCCATTATTTTTGATAAGAAGTACGGCCGATTTATTTCCCTGGTTTGAGCACTCCTAAGCCTCTTTACTAAACCTGGCAGTGAGAGCCTCAAAGCAGATGCCAAATGCTGCAATCTTTTTATGTGGGGTAGAAATAATCCCTTTTCCTGGTGCCTGGGAGAGCTGGACCCTGATATCCATATGAGCTGCTGATGGACCAGCATTTGTGAGCCAAAGCAGAGCCTGCAACATGGTCTCTTCTCCGCATGGAGACCTTCTCTCTGTAGCCATTCAACAACCACACACTTTGCTTTTGTCTGAGCTCCAATTACACTCTTAAGTCAAGGTTGGCAAGAGATTCACAGATCTGACCCCCAAAGCCCATCACATCTCCCTGCGCCAGTTCTCCTCAGGGAGATTGGGGCAGTTTCCTTCTGACAGAGGATCTACTCCTCCCTTTCCTGCAATTTCACTTCTACCTTTAGATGCCTTGCGAATTGAAACATGGAGCTCAAAGAAACTCTTGTAACAGGACAACCCAGCTCCCAAAGTCACCCCAGATAAACACAGGTCAAGCTGGCAAGGTCCCTTTGGCTGACTGGCTGGCTGCCTTGGACTAATGAAGTCAAACTACATGAGTCACAACACCAAATCCAGAAGCCTAATCCCCAGTACCAAGGTAATTGCAGACATTTTGAGCCAGATCAAGCTACAAGAGCAGAGGAAAGCTAAACATAAAAGGAATAAACCAAGGAGAAATACATGACTCTTTGCTTTTGGCAGGGAGGGGCTGATCAACTTTTACTGTGGAGGAATAGGGAGTAAGAGAGGGAAGATTCACTTTCACTCAGTTCCCAGGATGCCCAAGGACTTTCACATCCCTGCACAGAGAACAGCTGCTGTATGTCTTTACATCTCACAATGATAGATTCCTCGTTTAAAAATAAATCAGTGAAGCCTGGGATGGATGCCAACACATTTCCCCCAGTTTTCCCACATCCTACATTTTAAAGGCAGCTGATGAGCTCCATCCTTTCTGATCCCTCATCCTTCCTTTAATAACTCCCCATGTTCCCATTAAGACCAGTACATTGCCCTCGTCACCTCTAAATTTCCCCTGAGCTGTAGTTCCCTGCTTTGGCTTGTCTTGTTCTGTTTTGCATCATATTGTGTAACTGCTTCAACAGCACTAACAGTCTTCAAAGTTTTTGATAACTTTTCCTCACAGGCAGTACCACCGAATCCTTTATGAATAAGGTCTAAAATCCCACCTCTACTGGGTTTACCCATCTCCAAAATTGCTGCTTCCTCAATTGAAAGCGTCTTAAAATCAGGGCCAGTTGGAATCATTTGTTCTTCACATACCGATCTTGACCTTCAAGTTGAGATTGTTCCCCAAAATTTAAAGAAAGGGACCAAGATTGCAAACAAGGTGCCCAAGCACACCATGTTGTGCAAGACAGACTATCAAACTGGGATCTCATTACACCCTCTGCCTCCCACTCCAGTTGTTTCCCATTGTTACATCTTGTTTCAAATTAGACCAAAAGCTTGTTACGCCAGCGGCAGTGGCTCCCTGTGGCACCACTGCAGCAAACCAGATCAATACGCAAGACTAAATCTCTCAAAAGCACAAAAAAAAAAAAACCAAAAAAAAACACTAGAAAAAAAAAGATAGGGAGAAATCTGTGCCCCTCCCCTTAAGAAAAGAACTCTCAAGATGCCTGAATAACTTCAGGACATCAGTGAACTTGACTTCTCTATCATGAGTTTCATTTTTCACTTCTAGCCTTAGCACTTCACAAATTAAGTGAACCTAAGTGAAAAGATTCTTTGTGTGGTCTGAGGGGTTTTTTTTATGTTCTGTTTCATCAGCATAGCTCAAAGATTTAACTAGTCAATTCAAACTGGGTCATTTGTGTTGTAGAGAGGGCACACTCAGCAAGCAGAGGATAATGATTTTAGAGGCAAGAAAACAGGCAGCCTATCCCTTGTCAGCAGGCTACTCTGTCCTAGCCCAGGATATCACACCCTAAAGCATGCTTTTGTCACTGCTTTACTCCTCTGACTTCTGTTGTAGGACCTACCTTTGGAATTAAGCTATCCTTCCCCACAGTAACAGCAGGCTGGGGAGATGCTGTCTGATCAGCTTCCCACCTATCTGCACCCAGAGCACCCCCTTCCATTAGGATACACAAAGATGTGTTATTTAGGCATCTGGCCATCAATTCCCAGAGGCTTTACACCAACTGAACCACTTTTCCCACAGCCTGAAAACAGTGACCTGGGAGCACTGTCAGTTGTTTACCATATCACATATATATACATATATGCATATATAGAGAAAGAAGAGATTAATCACTGGCCACTAAACAAGCCAGTGGTTAAGGTAAGAAGCTCTGTACCTTCCCTGGAGCTGAGGCTGGTGTTCAGTTCACTGTCTCCCGTCATCTCTCCACACATCTGCTGAGGTCCATGGTAACAGCACTGAGGTTTGGGAAAGCCCACATTGCACAGCCATTTCACCCAGCTGCAGACAGGAGTTACATCCCTCTTCACTAGACGTTATTTATGTCACAAAAAGTTTCCAGTGACAGGAGTTCCTAGGCCAAAAAGTATAATTCTAATATTTCAGGCTCATCATAGCCAATCAGACATGACTGTTTCCCAGGAAGTCTTACCTTTTTTCTGCCCCTGCCCACCCCACTAAAAGCATCATCTTTGCAGGTCCACATGCCCCAGAACTAGCACATAATGACTGCATTTTCCTTCTACAGAACCTTCTGACACTAAAAATAAAGCCCATGGTGGTTCTGGTGATATTTTCTAGGTAGACAGAATGGGACTGCCCTATTAGTAGCATATCTTCGGACAGCATTGCTGTACCTGGTGCCATGAACCCCCTGAGAAGAAGGTTCTGGTAGGGCTACAGGAGGAACACTTGGTGCCCAAATCAGCACCCTTACTCACAGAAGACAACAGCACTAGAAAGCAGAGCTGTCATTCCATGGGAAATCCACATTATCAAACAAGATTAATTTTGCTTTTAATCATCCTCCATACAACTGATGCTCAGGACAAAAGGACTTGCAGGCAGAATTTAGCCTCCCCATCTTACCCTTTGCTTGCAGCTGTCTTTACAGAAACCCACAAATGAGACCATTATATTTGAATGCCATTTAACTTGCCATGACAGTTCTCCTGCTGGGAGGAAAGCTTCTTCGGGATGGGTGGGGTAGGGCTTCCCAGGAACAAAACCCTTTTCTATAGAAAAGGAGGAAGACATTAGTTCTCTCCTGCCTTGTTCCAGAGCTTTGGAGTGAAGGCACTTATGGTAACAGCAAAAAAAGTGCTCAGCAGCACTTTAGTGATGTGGTTTAATCAAAAAAATACACCCTTTCTTGAGCATGGAGCTAAGCAGGCCCCAGGCAGTAATGAGTACATGATGAATAATAAACCCATCTGAAGCAAGATGCAAGTCAACTCAGATGAAGAGTTCCTCACAGTTCCTTTCTCCCTCCCCCTGCCTTTGGCTGTTCCTTGGAAAACCCATATGCGTTATGAGGGTGCCCACAAAACAAACATTCGGCTGCTTTCTTGAAGAAACCTTGGAGAGCCCAAAACTGGCTGTGTGGGCTGAGTACTCAGCAGGGTACGGTAACCAAAGCAAAAAGAAACCTCCTCAGGGGCTGTTAGAGCATTTGGGGTGGGGGAAATGGAGCAGAAATCTTTGTAGAAAAGCTATTTACATCTGTTTGACCCTTGGAAAACAGGTCCCCAGGCTCTTCCTCACTTGGAGGCATTTGGATGACAGGCTGCAGCAGCAGTTTGATCCTTCCCAGATGAAAGAAGTGGGGCAGAGCAGCCACAGGTAACCACCAAGCACACACATCCTGTACTGCAGACAGAGCAGTCCCACCTGCTCTGCCAGGTAGGAAGGGGACTAGAGAAGGCATCCAGCAGGGCCCAGGGTGCTGCCCGTAGTGCCACCTCTTGGCTCACAGTCCCAGGAGAAGCCAATGAAAGTGAAAGATACCTGCACTCTCCTCCAGACTCCACCTTGGGCCCCCCACCCCCAGCCTTCTCTAAGAGACTGCTTCTCCCTAAGAGGCTGTTCATCCTCTCCCACTCAAATCCCTTGATCTGCTTGCCAAGCTGCTCCAGGAGGGTCTGGCTACCCATATACTGCCAGTAACCACAGGGTTGTAGCTCAGCTCTGGGCTACCACAAGGCCAGGTGGCTTTAGGTCTGGTCTTGCCTTGCTTTATTCCAGATGCTCATTGGAGGTCTACAAGTTCACCCATCCCAGTACCATGTGCTGGCCCCCCAGACCTTGAAAAAGTCAATCTCATGTACTAAGACTAAGAGTACAAAACTTTTGCTGAAACTAGTGTGGATGCACACAAGTGATCAACACATCCAGCACCAGTCACAGCTCCAGATAGCTCCTGCTGCTGGTCTAGAGCAAGGCTCACACACAGCTCACTGCCCTAGTCTGCCTCCACATTTAGTACCACCACAACCTTCCTCACCCAGAGGTCAGCACAATCTCCTGTTCTCCCTGCAACACGAGTGGCACAAATCCAGGAGGACTTTGGAGGTGGTCTGCTGGCCAAGGGCCATGAACAGCAGAGGAATGGGATAAAAGGAACCTGACTTGCACAATCCTAAACCAAACAGCCCCCTATCAATTTTGTTTCAAAGGGAGGTAGAGCACAGGGTCCACAAGAGGCATCTAGTGAATGCTGACCCATCTTTACATGCTTTGTCCTTCCAGAAGGAAAGCTCCGAGTCTGGTCTCATTTAGGGCAGTGCTGAGTGTGACAGCCAGCTCTACTGCTGCCTTCTGTATCTGCTAATCCTTCAGGACAAAGTCTTGCCCTGTCCTCTGGTCCAGGAAGGGAGAAAATTATTTTAAACTCCCTCTTACTCCATTGTGGATGCCCTGCAATATATCAGCAATGCAGAGGGCTTGTCCTAAGGGCTGTCACACAGATCCTAGGATGCTCTGCCCCAAACACAGAGCATTGGCCACCCTATGGAAGTTCTCTGGGGATGGGCCATCCCATTGTGGCTAGGAATCTTCACTAGGCTCATCCTCTGTCAGGCACTCAGCACCACAAGCAGCCAAGTGAACACTGCCTCCTCCTCCTTCAGCCTGTTGAGCAACCATCAGTGGGTGGACACACACCCAGGCTAAACACAGCTCCAGTACTGCCACCCCCATCTGCCATGGCTTATACCCAGGTCACCAAATAGATTCTTGCTTTGGGTGCGCTGGTTCTCATGCTCCTCCCCGGGAGGGAGCCCATGTTGCTCAACCAATTCTGCCTCTGGTTTCCCCTACACTGAACCCGGAACCAGATTTCACTCATCACAAAACGTGCCGGCCCTTCTTGCCACACAGGTCTGTCCTAAGGACTAGGAGATGTGATGCTGCCACCACTAAAGCAAGAGCTGTACATTGCCACTTAGGCTGCAGCATGACAGCCTGTGCCCAAGAGCAGGGGTGCAGGCTATCCCAGGACTTAGAGAGGGAAAAGTCTCAGTGTTGCAATTGCCATTGTCCCTAATCCCTGTGTTTGACACAGGTCAGCTTGTGACGTGTCTGACACCTGAAGCACAGGGGGTTAAGGCTCACAATGCCTCCTCAGCATAGCCTTTACCTCCACATGACACATCAAGCTTTTGCAATCCAGGTTAGTACCTATCTGCCCTATTTCAACTTCAAAGCACTCCACAAACATTAACCAATTAATCCTGTCATCACCCTCCTATGGAGGTAAGCATCTTTATTTTTATCCTTTTCCCCACCAGTGAGAAGGAGAGAGTTAAGTGCCTCTTCTAAGGCCACCCCTCTTCAGTTCCCAGCTGTGTGCATTTGACTCCCAGCCCCAGGCTGGGCCCATCAGAAGAATGAACAGGTACACCTCAGACAGAGAAAATGCTGCAGGAGTCACAGCACTAAACCAAGCAACTTTATTGTTCTCCATGCTCCATCTGACTTGGCTTCTTGGACACTTTCTGCTCATCAGCAGTCAAGGACATGGAAGGAAAATGATCTGAGACAGAAGAAACAGAGTATGCCACTGACAGAGCAATGAGGACCAGACGGAGAGCCAGGGGCACACACACAGTATGTGTTTTTAACAAGCCAGCAAAAGCCTACATGTTGCAATAAAAAACAGAGTCCAGCAGGGATGGTACCAGAGGAAGGGGACAAACTTTGATGTGACTACAGCTAGACATGTGGCATTAGTGGCATTAGCTACTGGCAGTGCTTAAAACTAGGGCATAACATCCCAACTCATTCTGCACTTGAAATTCCACTTATTTCCTCCAGCTTGGACAGAGTTTGGTTTAGAGAATCCACAAAACCCTGAGACATTAGAAAGGGCAGGGAAATGGAAAGGGAACTGGCCTTCAACTGTGGAACTGCAGGAAGCCAGCATGTGTCACACCAACAAGGTGGCAGCTCACTCAGGGCGGGACACACGCCCCACCTCAGCCATGCTCTACATCAGTAAAGACTTACTCAAACACCGACAGCAAAGAGCATAGTACCCACATTCTCCAGGTACCTCCAAGGTGTAACCAGCCAAAAAAAGTAATTTCAAGTGACAAAATGCTTTACTCATTGAAGACATGAGCTGCACCTCTCTCTCCCTGCCGGCAGGCAGGTGGGGAGAACTCCCATAGAAGGTGATCGAGGTGTGCTCAGGAGGAGGGAAGGAAATACCCTGGTCCAAAACAGACCCAAGACAGGGAGCTATGGAGAGGGAAAGTGGGGTGCACACATGCACAAGGAACGGCTGCACTCCAGAGCCCACTGTCAGTGATGGCTGCTTTTATTATAACCTTTTCAGGAATGTTACTACTCACTCAGGAGAAGGGCCCGCCTGAACCACAGGAGTGTTCCCGCTCTTCCTGTGACGCTGTGGGATGGGCCAGGCAGGGCTGAGATATTGCTACCAGCTCCCTTTCACTTCAGCAGCAATTTCTGTCCCCAGGGTTCCTCAGAGCATGTGAGTGAAAGTCCCTCTGCTTTTGCAACACCACTGACCCAGAGTGGGACTCCTGTTCCTCCTCTGCTGCTCCAGTGGCAGGGAAAACCCACAACTGCAGGGCTTACAAGGAAGCACTGGTTCATTTTTCTCATCATTTCCAATGGCTGTGGCTCAGCACTAACTGCTGACAATTATTCATTACCACTCACCCCAAGGTCCCAAATTGCTCACTAAACCTTGTGAAGATGTAGGGATGCCAAAGCCTTTTGGATGGAGAGGGGAAAACTTTAAACAACGTTCTGCAATGTCAGATCAATACTGGAAAGAGCTGAAATCAGTCCAGCATCTCACTGAAGCAGCAGGAGAATTTCAGGCAGATGAAATGCAATTCTCTAACTGCAGTTATTAGAGGCAGTGGGGGTAGAAGCCTTACTTCTATTCCAGATACAGCACCATCCCCAAGGGAAGGCTTTCCTTAGCATCAAGAATCACTATATGTGCTGTTTTAAACAGGTATTCAGAACACACCTTAAATTTATTGCTACACAGATCTCAAGTCACAGTAGCATCTTAAAGAGCCAGATTTGCCCACCTACGCAGGGGGTATCACATCTGCCCCTACAAAACAAATGCAAATGGGCTCCAGGGAAGGAAAGCTGAGCTGTGACTGCCCCAGGTCCCACTTCCACAGGAGCACCCCAAGGAGCAGGGAGAGTATGGGGCTGGCTCAGAGTAGACAGTGCCACCTGCTGACACCTGGTCCCCATCCCTCCCACCGGGGCCCCCAAGCACCCTTCCCTCTCATCAATGCAAGCCAGACCCCAAAAGCAGCAGTTTTTCCTGTATAATAGTCTTGTCTATTCATTTGGCCCTTCTCACTTTCCCTATGTTTGTGTGGGACAGACACAGAGCTGCTGGATGATGCACTGCCTGGACATGACATTCAGTGTAGTGTGGAATTTGACACCACATGCCAATACTATTTATCAAGGAAAGGAGGTAAAAACAGATACCTGCATTGGGAAACAAGGAACAATTTCTGAGGGTGCTTTGCCTTCCTTCTCAAACCCTGTCCTTGGGTGTAGTTCTGGAGCATTGGCATAATCTCTTCCCCTACTGAATCTCTCACCACTTTTTAGGGCGTGGAGAAGAGTCCAAGCTGCTTAGAAACACCTTAGAGATGAACAGTGATATCGACTTATGTTATTTGTACATTATGATTGGGTTTGCATTTGGATACTGCAGTTGTGTGGCACAGCCACAAACTCAGACCTAAAATGCCTTAGGTAACAGATGTGAGGTTTACCTTGACCCCATAGTGATTCAAAACCATCACAAAATTCCTATAAACTCCTCCAGGCAGCCTTTTCAGCACTGCCCAACCCAGAATCAAAGCATGGAGCAAAGCCACCAAGCTCAGCAAGACTTTGGAACATTCACTATAAAATGTTCCTTAACTGATGGGTGGATTCTTTATCCTGTTTCCAAGCTTACAAGCCTTTAACTTGCCCTCCATTTTGTTTAAAGTGTTTGGAAGGTGGAATCCCCCCTTCCCCTTGGGAAGTAATCTACTTCCCAAGCCATTTCAAACCTAAATTTGCTTTTCCATTAACTGGCCACCAAAACCTTTTGATTTCATTCCTTGACAAACAGCTCATTAAGCTTTGTTATATCTGAGAAGTGAAAGGGTTCCCCATGACAGATACTTAAACCAGTTTGCAAAACAAAGTTCAACCTAAAGGGAAAATCCAGACAAATAAGAGTGGCATATTCTTTGTGTATGAGCTAAGATTTTTACCAAATATTTACCCTGCAGCAGTCACTACAAGCTCCAGGGCCATTGTGCCGGATACCAGATAATATGCACATGTTAAAAGGCAATATTCTTTTCTGTAGAAATTGTAAGGAGAGAAAAGACAACAGACAAGAGCACTGTTCTCATGTGGAATTAAAAAACAGAATTTGACTTGCCTAACTCATACAATAAATGCCAATACTGAGCTGTGCACACTAATTTGCATATAAAACATACTTATTAGATATATTAAAAGCCATGGGACACTGCTATGAGCCTGTATAAACAGCACCAGCCTGTACTACTCCATTCTCACTTGTAAAGTATACCCCCAAGTCTTCCCTCCTCCTGCCCTGCCCTCCCCTTACAGACACACTACTCTAATTTTAGAGCCAATTAAACCTCTGACTCACCTCACATCTCTGATTTAGGCTGACACAATCTTTGCCACAAGACCTCTTTGTGCTGTTACTTGGCATCACTCCCCCAAACATGCCTGACTCTGCCTCTGCCACAGACTGGCAATGACCATCAGTTCATGGAAAATGAAGAGGGCAAGAGCTAAAACTCAAGGAACAGTCTCAAAAAAAATCAACCACCACCTTCATGGTCATTCATGATCAGCTTGCATATGGCACAGTAGCATTGCACTGCCCTGACTCCATGGGAGAAATGCCCAGGGATTTAACTCACATGTAAGTCTCACTTCAGAAATCAGGAAGACAGCATCCAGACCTTTCCACTGTTATCTAGCTATCTCATGGTCAGTTAGGGATCAGCAGCCAGGCTCTGGATATGCCCAAGAAGGAACAAAACCTCCAAATACTGTATTTCACAAAATTTGCAAAGAGGGAATGGGGTTCATTGCTCACATGTTCTTAAAATTCATTCCTTAACAAGAATACAACCACCCCCAGAAATATGAAGTGATCTGTTTCTCAAGGGCTCCCTCTGGGTCTCCTACTTGTGGGAGTTATTGGTGAGCACAAAAAACTATGCAGGTGCCAGCAAAGCAGGGCTCCCCCTTAACTTGGCACACAACAAAGTCCTGCCTGCCCAGGAGCAGAAGCAGACACAGCTCTGACCTGAGAACTTGTTCCTCTGAGCCATCTGAGAAAGGTCCACCCTGGAGAGCAACCATTGAGTCAAAAATCAAATAATAGATCACACATCAGATTTCAAATAAAACCCTACAAAAGCAGGGCAATACTTGAGAGTATATTTAGTCCCCTACTGCCCCAAGTTTCATAATTACCTGGAATTCAACTTAATTTAAGAACTCACATTCAGCCTGCAGATCCCTCATAACCCAATTACAGCAGCATCCTCTTCCTGTTGCAGTGCCCCAGGCACTTCCCAATACACTCCTACTGCTGCCTGTCCAAACCATCCAGCCTCCTTCCAGATGTGGGGGGCACACTATCAGGAAGAATCACATGCCTTGGGTCAGCTGAGCTTGTTTCCCAGCCTTTTTCTTTTTAATTTCCCTCCTTCAGTCAGACTGCTAAAGTGGCACAGGAGAACTGAATTCAATTAACAGGATTAATAGCAATTAAGCCCCTATTGGAGTCAGGGTTGTGCTCTTTAGTCCTGGAAAGAAACTATATGTCACTGCATCAAGATAAGCACCAGGTGATGCCAGAAGCTTTTTATTTCCAAGGAGAAAAATTGGTTGTTTTTCTGCAAGTCATCTCCTCCCCCCCACTTCTCTGATAAGAATTTGGCCCAGATGGAGACAATTCCCTTCCAGTCTGCTGCTGCCTCTGCCCTGCTCTTTGCACATGGGAGAGCTCATCTTCCTCTGAACACCTCTGAAGTTAAAAGGGTCTGAATAAACCATCTCGAGGTCACTCTCTTTGTCTATGCCTGTAGGAAAAAAAAAAAACCAAAACAACTCTGTCTTCACTGCTTGTGTGGGAAAGAGCAGAGCACTTGGGTGTGAGGCTGAGGATCCCTTTAGTTTGTCTTACCTGTGGGATTTGCTCCTGACAGCCTGACCCTGTGCAGGAGGGCTCTGCCAAGAGGACCAGTCCCAACTACTGGAGCACTGGGATGTTCCCAATCCCCAGCAGAGTCCTGACCCTTCCCACAGTGGGGTCCACCAGTGAAACTGCCACTCTGGCAATTTATTCTCCGATCTCACTCCTTTATCATGCACCTCACAGTAGCTATTTTAGCTACAGAGCAGCTTTCTGGCTTCCTGTGTAGTTCTTTAGTGTTCTTCCTAATTGAGGGCTTTTAACATTAACAGCATTTAGCAGCTGTTCTTCTTCCGGCAGGGGAGTTGGGGGGGGAGGCACCAAATCTTTTATTTAAATTTCTTCTGTAAGAAGTGGAAACGTGACCCACATCCTAAGTAGATGTCCCTCAAGTGACAAGCCACTCTGTCAGGGGCTCCTTTCAGCCACTGATCCCACAACTTGCTGAATTCACTAGTCCATATCTCATCCCTAAGCACGTACCAGGAATCTCTGGCTGAATATTTCCTCCAGAGCCAGATAAGGGGTTCCACATGGTTTGGTGGGAGCTAAAGTCTCCCAATTCCAATGGTGGGCCATTGGTGTCCTCACCCTGCTGTGCCACTTGAAATATTGAATAAAATGAGATGGGTTCACCAGGTGATCCTGTCCATGGAGGGGCAGAGCTGCAGCAAGTGGGGGCTGTGGAGTCTTCCAACAAGGAGGATGCTGCATGCAGCATCCATAAAGAAAAATGGAAAATGGGATAAGAGGGTAGTGTGGTATACACTGAGGTTGGTGCCTGCAATTCCTCTCCAGAGAGCATGGAATCTGCATGGCAAAAAGCTGCCTGAGAAGAAGAGAGCTAGGATTTACTTTTGTCAAGGTCTTGAGTGTTTTCAAGTCCAGGGAGAGACAAGAAGCAACAAGCTCCACCAGTGCCCTCAGGAAATTGCAACAGAGTCACCAGTCAAAAGCATTTAAAGATCACACAAACCAGACCCAGATGATCATGAATCACAATTTAGAAACCGCAAACGGTTCTTAAGCCTCTTCAAAATAATTGCATTTACCAACAGGCTTGTTTGGAGTGGTTCACATTTTCCAGCCTTCATCTGAACCAAGGAGAGAGAACGGGCTAAAGCAGAAGCAAAGCTCCTTGTGCATTCACAGTGCTCAGGAACTGAGGTGATAACAGGGAGATGTTGCAATACTTGGCACAAGCTTATACACGTTGGTGGTGCTGGGGCTGTAAGAAGGAGACCCTGGTGCCAGCGAGGGTGGGCAAAGAGTGACCCCTTGGCATGTTGAGGCCAGATGAGCTCATGGCACTCCTCTGGGGTGCTGCCAGCTGTAAGGGAAAGCAGGGGATCTCTAAACTGATTTACAGCTCCCAACAGGGCTTGTCTGACAGGGAGTGCAGGTGAGGCCAGCCTGCACTCACCTTTGGAAGTCTTGATGGATGGCAAACAACAACTTTGTTTGAAAATACTTCCTGTGCTTTTCAGCAAGGAACACACACAGGTGGATGTTAAGTGCACAAACATGATAAAACACCTCAGGCTCCTAGGGCCCACGTGCATGGGCAAACCTGAGGCTCCAGACAGAGCAAGATCTCCATCCAATAATGTACATGCAGTAAAGCTCTTACATGTCATCAATATTTTAACCCCCCCATTTAAATATTAATATAATGAAAGAGCATAAAAGCAATATCCCTGAAAGCCTGGGGTCATCTAGTCCATTGCCTGTTCTCAGGAAGAACTCAGAGACCTCCTCAGTCCACCGCTGACTTTCTCAGTCTTATAACATTAGATCTAGTAATAATAGTACATCATCATAAATGCAAACTGGGCATCATGATAATTATTTATGACTTATGTGTCTGGCTGAGACTGAATGTTTCTGTAGACGTTTTAATTATCATTTATGCATCTTTGTTTCACGTCCATAAAAATCCCAGGGCTCCATATAGCTGAAAGCTGAATTTATAGGAATTTATGGGAATGGCAGAGCTTGGATCCAGTGGGAAAGGCTGCTCCTAATCACCAAAATGCCATATCCAGTGAAAGGACACAAATGTCAACAAGGCACAAAATGCAAAAATGAGGCCACAGGTGATGGTCCTGGCAGGTGGAACTGTATGTCCTGAAGTAAAAGGGCCTTGGTCAGCTGCATCTGTGCCTGATCTGTGTTTGCACCTCAATGGAAATGAGCAGGGAGAGGTGTCTGGGTCTGAGGCCCCAGCTGGTCAACGTGGTGATATTTGGGCTCAGGGACAAGGACACCTGGCTACCTCTCCCTCCCATGCTCTGCAGGGAATTCATGCTGCCCAGCTGCTTGTCAGGAGTGTCTGATCACCTTCCGTGTAATCCTGGTGGATGCTTAGGGAAAGCAGGACCTCTGGCCTCCTGCAGCTCTGCGATTCAGCCTGAGCAGAGGAACAGCAAAGCACAAATCTCAGGGATATCTCAGCTGAACAGGCAGATGCAGGACAGCATGATCATCTTCGTTAGCTGCCTCCAGCACTCCTGTCACCATCTGCTCCTGGCAAACATCTCAGCACTGGAGAAGAGCTGCCCCAAGTCCAGGCACTGCCTTGAGCTTGGAAGCAGGCTAGATTTCTTCTTCCAAAATACACAGAGGGAAAAATACAATATGCAACATCTCTGAGTATTCCCTACAGAAACTACAGCATAACATGAGAACCTCAGCTGGTTTTTAACTGGAAAACCAAGTTTCCTGGTAAGTGAGGCTGGCAACTGTGAGCCAGGGGCTTCCAGAAGCTCAGAAAATAGAAAGAAATTAAGAAAAGAGGATCTTGGCAGAGATGAATAAGGATAAGAAGGAAAAGCATACTGCAGGCAATAGGCATGGGCTTTGGCAACCACTTCCTCATGTAAAAGGAAAAAAACCAATTTAAAAGCTGCTTGGGGAAAAGGAGGTTCAGCAGTAGATTTTTTCATCTTCGTTACCAGAGCAAAAGGGCTGCTCCTCATATCCCTGGTGGGCTGAAGACAGTGCCTTCACTGCAAAGCATCTCTCTTTCAAAACCAGGCAGAAAACTTACAAGGCATCAAAAATAATGTCACATTTATTAGGGAAGTAATTCTAGTGCAAAACTCACCAAGGGACACAGGGAGCTGACTACACGCAGAAATCAAAGGAAACCCTTGATCGAAAAGAAATGTTTAGCCACTATGTTCAAAGGCTCTCTAAATCAAAGACAAAATCCTTCTTTAATCAAGGCCATTGACCAAAGCTGAAAGCACACAGAGCCGCCAACATCGCAGGACTGCCAGTGCCAAAGCTCTTATACCCCAGGATCCTTCGCCCAATATCCTGTATCTGCATCCTGGGAGCAGCTCTCAGCACTTTAAACAAAGCACAGTTTTGTAGGGACAATAAACCTCAGCCATCCAGAGCATCACAGTGTCCTTATTTTAGCTACCTGAAACTTCCATGCTCGGTCTTAGAGCTTGAGGAGTCATTAGGAAAAGGAGCAAAAGTTAATTGGGCTGAATCTAATCTCAGCCCAACCCAAGGATCAATAGCTGTTCACTAAAGTTTATCAGCAGTGTTTGACCATCATTTATCAGCTTTGGGGAGATTGTACTAGGTCAGGTGTGCAGTGTGCTGACGCACAGATGGGGTCACAGAGTATTGATTTTCCAAACCAGAGAGCAGATACCAACAATTAAAAAGCACATATTTGTTGTGGCTAAAGCAACCAGTGGTAGCATGAGATGTTGGCAGGGCAGGAGCCAAGATTGAAATTTACATTTATGAATGAATTTCTGAAATAACATAGATCTCACAGTGCCTTGTGGCAGCACAGCTTGGAGGAAAAGCCAGCTCTGGAAACAGTGTTTCCAACCTCTGCTGTCTTTTCTCTCCACTTTTTGGTATGTTCAGGACCGGGGTCCAGCAATAGAAACATTATCCCAAGCTCTAGCTCATGTCCACTACTTTTTTCTCTTTCCTCTTAAAATTTCTTTTCTATCAGTCTGTGAAAAGGTGCACTTCTCATTTTAAAATCTTTTCATAGCTACCAGGAAGAAGAAATGTTGTCAGAAATTAAAGCCTTATTTCGTAGTTCACATTAGCTTTTCCTTCCTTTCCTCACCTTTCTAATTTTTTGATAGATATTTTCCCATGGAGCTAAGCAGGCTGAGATCTCTCTGCTGGAAAAGCCTCATTCCCTCTAGTTGTCCAAAATGCTACAGCAAGATGGACCAAAGAGTTTCAGCATCCTCTAGTTATATATTTCATTGTAATCAGAAGCATAATACTGTTTTTCTGAGTTCTGAGCAAACTATATATCAATAGCCATTAGTGCTGCCAGTGAACTCACAGGAGTAGCTAAAAATACCAGATATTTCTGGAGTAGTGATGAAAGTCATTTGCACTATATTTCTTTTTGTTGATCAATTGGCTTACAAAGCGATGGGAAAATATTATAAAAACTTGACAAAAACTTTGACAACATTTTTCAAGAAATCAAGAAAAACAATGTGACAATATTGTGTGTTTCAGACCTCCACTAAAAAAAGCTCCTAGGCCTGAGGACCTTGGGTTAGCCAAGGACCACAGAGGCTGTTTCTGAAAACTTCTGTGGAAAATATAATTTCATTCAGTCATGTTATGAACCTCTTAAAATTTAAGGAACCCACAGCCTTTTTGGTCCAGCAGCAGTTTGTCCACCCTCATGGTGAATGTTTTTTTCCCTACTACCCAGTTGCGATAACCCTTCTTGCAGCTTGTCTCTGCTGTCTCCCATCCTACTGTGATTTAGCTCTGGAGGAGCTCTGGCTCTGCCTTCTCCCTGCCAGTGTCCTGCCAGTTCTTCACCTCCTCCTACCAGCTCTGCAGCCAGGCCAATGCATCCAAAATTCACCAGGACTTTACCAACTTTCTACAGAGCCAGTTTTCAGATATAATCACTTCAAAGCTGCCTGGGGGAAAGGGGATCTAAAGGCAACAGTCATGGACTCACAGGAGGTTTGGGTTGGAAAGGACCTTAAAGATAATCCTGTTCCAACTCCCTGCCATGGGCAGGGACACCTTCCACTAGACCAGGGTACTCAAAACCCTGTCCAACCTGGCCTTGGACATTTCTAGGGATGGGGTGTTCACAGCTTCTCCTGTCAATTGACAATATCTGCAGACAGGATCTTTTATCCAAACAGACCAGGCAATAGAGATCCAGAATCCTTAGCAAGAGTGGTTCATTGATAAGTTACCTCACAAACAATTCAGGGCAAGGTCCAGCCCTGGACGAGGGACATGTGGTCCTTGCAAGAAGGGACAGAGCTGGCTAAAGATGTGCAGAAAGTGAGATTAGACCAAATTATCCTCCCTGTGTCTGTGACCCCAAAAGGACCATATGGTCCTTTCAGAGCATTTACCATATGCTTCTCATCTTGTTAAGCTCCATGAAAGAGGGAGTGGGCAGGGGGTGCTGCTTCTAGTTGGAGAAAGGGGGAGTGCTTTGCTGGAGGAGACAGAAATCTGTGTTTGCCCAATTATCGGCTGCAGTGCTTAATCACTCTGCCCTGGATGTCTCTGGCAGCCACAGGGGCAGTCGGATGTGGAGGCGGGAGACAGATAGGATTTAATAAAGAAGCAATTTTACGAAGGAATACTTCGCTTTTGGCATTTTCTGTGGGAGTGGGAAAAATGATTTTTTTTTTTTCTCCAGCAATGCCAGGGAGAGCAAGAAAAGCAGAGCTCTGGTTTCCTGGAGGACCAATACCATGTGGTCCCACTGCCTCCACATCCCATGGAGACCCTTCATGGGAGCTGAGGAGAGGGGCACGGGTGATGAAAGCCTTGCCTTGAGCCAGCATTCCCTGCACTGCTCATGACCCAGGGTCACTCCTGGATACACAGTGGCAGCAGCTGTCCCACCTGCAAGGGACAGAGCCCTGAGATCCCCACTGTGACCGGAGCTGACCACAGCCCAGAGGTATTCCCATCAGCCACATGTCATCACCCAGTAAGCCATAGCAGAGGAGGGAAATGTTTCCATGGAAAGAAACTATGTCACTATGTCTCCCAGTGCCGGGAGAGCAGAAGCAAAGAGGCCAGGAGCTGGGCTGGGAACTTGCCCCCACAACAGGGAGCTATGTGATTCTACCCCAGCCAATGTCAGCCAGTAATCCTTAAAAACACAAGGCCTGTCCTCAGCACATTCATCCTCCTCGGGAAGCATTTGATTGGCATCCAGTCACAGTCTCTTCTGAACAACCCAACAAGCTATGATTTATGTGATGTCTTTGTCTTTAGACACTGCTGTCAGCAATATCCATTCTCAGGCAAAGCTGCCAATGCCTGCAGATTTCAAAGGTCTCTATCATGGACATGCTGCCCTTGCTGAAGGATAACAAACAGAAGCTATAGTAAAAGTAAAAATGATAATTTGCTAATTTTACCCTGTAGCTATGCTCAGCCCCCTCCCCAGAAACCAGAGGTCCCAAGGGCAAGATTTCCAGAACTGAAGAGAAAACAAATTGATATACTAAGCTCCAAAGACTCTTCTACAGCTGGAGAAAATACTGGATGCTTTCACAGCAGCTACTCAGAGAATCCCTTTTCCTAAACTGTCAGTGTTCAATATCTTCCATGCACCCAAAACAACAGAATAGCTTTCTCAGCTTTAATGGGAAAGAATTCAAGACAAAAATCACTACAGACCAAAATATGGTTGAGAATTTGGTTTGTTTTTTTTTTCCTGCAGGAAAAATCAGTGTTTGAGCAGTATCCCCTGGATACAGGAGCAGCTGATCACTGCACACAGCTAGCTCTCACCTTATGATGAAAAGGGGCTTGGGCTGTCTCCCATACTTGAATGAATCCAGTTGCATCATCCCATCCCAGTCCTCCAGGTGACTTGCAAATCTCACCATGGACTCCTGCATGCCCAGCAGACCTCCTCCCCTTCATAAATGCACCACTATATGTGGCTTGCTTTTCTGCACTTCTTGCACTGACTGCTTTCAAAACTATCTTAGATACCACGGACAAGGTCCTGGGTATCCCTGGAAGCTCCAGGCCTGGCAAACCCAGTAGGTAACAGATCTTTAGGGATTTGTAGCCTATAAATCCAACAGCTCTTTAGACCCAAGAGAGCTTTGAGAACTGTTTTTTGTGACATCCCTTGGTTTCACATTTGCATCAGCCTTTCTCTGAACTTCACTCATCCCACTCATTGCAGGGTAGCATCAAATTCTCTACCTGCCTTGCTGACATCCTGAGCACTGAGGATCCTCTGGTGTCTGCCCTTCATGTATCCCAAAGAAAGTCCCCACAGTCTCCACTGAGGGACCAAGGCTCAGGGATGCCAGCAGCACAGGGCCATGGTTCAAGTCTTGGCCACACAGTCACTCCTTGGTGGCTGGGCTTGGGACACTGTTGGGACAGGACTAAGGGGTCACCCCTGACTTGTATTCCCCAAAAGGGGAGCTCTCATGTAGTTTCAGCATCACCACCAAGCATGAGCTTGTGCCAAATGTTGCAACATCTCCCTATTATCACCCCAATTCCTAGGCATTGGGAATGCACAAGGAGCTCTGCTTCTGCTTTAGCCCACGCTCTCTGTTTCAAATGAAAACTGGAAAATGTGAAGCACTCCAAACTAACCTGTTGGTAAATGCAATTATTTTGAAGAGGCTTAAGAACCATTTGTGGCTTCTAAACTGTGATTCATGATCGTCTGGGTTTGTTTTGTGATCTTTGAATGCTTCTGACTGGTGACTCTGTTGCAATTTACTTAGGACACTAGTGGCTTTCCTCTGTACATCAAGTCTTCATAAAAAACAAATTCCAGCCCTGGTACAACAAGCAATCCTCCTGTCATGGATGGACCATCACAAGGAAATAGTAGTTTTCCAAATTTTTCATTCCTCTGCAATGCAATGTTTTATTCCTTTACAACTCTTTACTATTGACAAAAATGTAACTTGAAAACACTCAGCTTTGGCCAAAGGATGATACAGGCATTCATCCTGCAGGAGAATCACCTCTTTCTGCTGGTCCACCTGGAGGCAGACCTAACAGTTTAACTTGCCTCCTTATCCACACATTCCTTGTGTAGTATTCCCTCTCCAACCACCTTCCAGAAGCCAGGAGAAGACACAGTCAGCGACTGTAGATATCTTCTGTCCCACACCATGTGTGGTGGCCATCACCCAACAAGGAGACCAAGGGACAACCATCCTATCCCAGCACCTGCTTTGGGGTCTGCCTGTCCTCTCCATTTCTTCACGGCAGGCGCCGCACTCAGCAAGTCACACAGCACGGCTGGCAGAGCCGCCTGACTCATTTTTCTCTACTCCTCCAGCTGATGTGTTTGGAGGAACACGCTGCTCTGACAAGGTGACACATCCTGAGAAAACCCACACTGCCGAGGACTGTACCGGGAGCACCCAGTGCAGTAGCAGTTTGCAGCTCTTTTTCATTCCTCCCCAGTCAAATGAGCCCCAAGCATTTCTGTTTGATTTTCCTGAAGGATATAGCATAGATGTCAATCAGGAGAGAGGAGCCCTGAAATCTCATGTTTTTGAAGGCATCTCATAAACACACAGCTGTCAGTGGAGACTCTTGGAAAGGAAGGGCAATTGCTAACGGAGAAACTGCATTAAAAACCACGTGTGCCTGTTGTTCAGCTGCAGCAGCATTAGCAGCCTATGCTGGATTCTTCTTTTGGCAAAGGCAACTGCCCTTGAGTCTGCTGGTTTGGCTCAATTCATTGTAGAATAATTAAGTTCAGTCCACTGTATTGCATAATCTGGAGTTTCTTCAACCTGCTTCAGTAGCAAAGTATTTAATCTCATCCAGCCCTGGGAGGGGTTAGGAACAAAAAATTCAGTCAGTGTAAAGCTATCAGAAGCCTAAGCAGTAAGAGGATGAAAAGAGAAGTATCCAGGAGGCAAGAGGAGGTCAGAAGCCTGCCCCTGCTTTCATGCCTCTGACTTGTGGAGGAAGGAAAAAACCACAGCATTACACACTTGAAATGTCCCAGAAGCCAACACAGTTCCCACTTGCAGAGCAGATCTCATAAATACTGAAGAATTACTGAATACTCATCAAACTCACGTTTGGAAATATGCCTGGATGTTTCCAAGGAATCTGAGGAAAGATGTTTCTCTTTCTGGACAATTCAAAGTATCACATTTCCTGGCTACAGCAAGAATCTCTAAACTGCAAAATGTGTTTTACCAGGAGTGGGCACATCCCAAACAAGGGTAATCAGAGAAATTCTTTTCAACACTGTTCAACATACATGTGTTACAGACTGAAGAAGAAAATCTTTTCCCTAGCTGGCCTGGTGTGTAACCATCAATGCCCTTGCTAAGTCCCATTCTAGCTTTGGGAATTGGGCCTAAAACAACAATTGGCACCTATTGGCTCTACTCACACTGTGGACCTGGCAAATAACACTGTTGGATCAAGATGAATGTCTTTCAGCTGTAAAAAATGATCATCCCTCCCTCCCTTACTCCTCAGAGGGTGATAATGCCACATGAACCATTGTCCCAGGCATGCCAAAGGACTGCTTGCACTCAATGGGCTGCAAACACCCAGCGTCCCTACTGAGAGCTGCTGGGTGGGTCATATCCAAAACCAGCTTTTACTTACTTAAGTTAATAAAACAAGAGATGCCATTAGGAGCAGTTTTTTCTCCCTGATGTTATTGGAGAACAGAGAGAGAGGAATCTCCCTCACCACTAAAGCAAAATCATGAGAGATTTTTATGGCAGGGGAAAGTATCCTCCAGAGCCATGTTAGGACGGGGTTATCCCTTGGACAGTGGAGCAGTTGCCAATAGAGCCAAGATTTCTCTCTCACAAACAGCTCCTTGAATTGCTCTTGGCATTGACTTTTTCCTGTTCAGCTAATTAAAAATCTGTCTTTGAGTCATAAGCCCCCATTAGTAATAA
This sequence comes from Neodrepanis coruscans, assembly GCA_013400695.1. Taxonomy (NCBI): domain Eukaryota; kingdom Metazoa; phylum Chordata; class Aves; order Passeriformes; family Philepittidae; genus Neodrepanis; species Neodrepanis coruscans. The sequence continues at coordinate 37,923 of VYZS01039584.1, read as the reverse complement.
TTTGCTTTGCACTTCTCCAGTGATTTATGGCTGAGATATCAAAGTGCTTTAGAAACATTAATTAATCCTTCTAATACCCAAGAGACTGATCCACTCTCTGCAATGCACCATTGGTGGTGTAACTGTAGGAAATCCCCGGTGTTTACTCCAAACTGGAGGCAGGGGGAGGAGAAGGGAGCAGCATTCGACCCGATGGCTCATTTTGGCTGCTGCTTGCAATCAGAGATGTGCAGTCAAAATAGCAGCACTGAATGTGCAGCCACAAGCAACCCCAAGGCACAACTAGGCTCTCTGCTCTCCAGTAGCAGTTCTTGCTGCTGTCCCTGACTGTCTGGGGAGGGAATGGGAGCTGTAATACCTCAGCTCTGCACTGTGGATCACATCAGAAAAGGTGTGTGTGGATCAAAGCCATCTTCACCCAGAAGTGGCTTCACCAAACATCTTCACCCTGCAAGCAGTAGCAGCAGGGTCATTTATCAAAGCCATACTACTCCTACTAAGACATGTATTTCCCTTGCTGTCCTGCCCATTTCTTCAATCTGCTGCTTCTACAAATTCACTTTATCATGGCTTGCAGTGCAGAGCCAGGGCTGTCTCCCACACCTGGGATGGAGCTCCAGTCCTTGCTGGTGATAAGAATTGTTACCTCCATTGGCTTTGGAGAGGCTTTCATCCTTGCGCACACCAATGAGCCAGTTGCCACCTGGTGTTGCCCCTGTACTCTGAATGTTGTCACCACAAGACTGCAGGGTGGAGCCAGCTGTGTGGTGTGGTGCCAGAGAGGGGGAAAGGTATAAAGGTGCCAGCACACTGCCAGAGACAGGACTTCTGACAGACTGAGCAGTGTCCTGGTTTCTCCCTGCTGTGCTCAGCAAAACATCACCTTGGCCATGAAGGCAACTGGCATTTTCCTGCTCCTCTCCCTGGCACTCTGCTGCTACCAAGGTGAGTGCAACATTTTGCTTAGGAGTCATTTCCTATCCTTTCTAAAGCTCCCAGGTCTGTCACATGGGAAGGTGAGCCTGGGAACAGTCCAGCTGGTGCTGGGACCTTGCTGTAGCCCTGGGCAGGGAATGGTGCAATGGCCAACATGCATAAAACCAGTGGTCTGTGAGCAAGCCTAAAACAAAGGCTTGGAAAGGGTGTCTGGCACCTGCTCCCAAAAACGAGCAGACCTTCTGAGCTGAAGCTCTTCCTTCAGGGTTAGGATTCAGCCTGGAACTGGTGATTTCTAGGACAGCATGATCCTTTTAGAGTGAATAGGTGCTATTCTGGTTTTAAAAAAGCAAATCCAAGAAGACAGGAAAGGAATCTATGCAAGGGAAAATGTAGCTCTCAGTACCAAATCCAATGTTTAAGCCAACTGTGTTTTCAAAATCCCATATGGTGCAGGGGGATGAGAACATGAGCTGTTGCTGCTCCTCAGGTCCTGCTCACCAGGGATGTCAGCATTTGTGGGTTCATTCAAAACAGGAGGGTGCTTCTGAAGCAAGTACTCTGTAATCATGTTTACTGCATGGCAGTTGTCACTGCAGAGCTATCTGAGCACAAAATCTGAACTCCTTTCAGATGAACTGAGCATGTCATGAGGTACAGCTCCTGGGTCTGGAGCAGTGCCAGTCCCAAGTAAAAACCCTGAAACATTGAACAGTGTGGCTATCAGGTCCTCAGCACCAAAACATTTCATTCTACAGACCCACTGCTACTGTGCCACGCTGGTTATTATAATCTAAATACAGTCTAATATTGATATAATCTAGATCCTTCATATAGATGACTCGTGGATCTATAAGAAACCCAAGATCATCTCAGTTCTGATTTTTTTGGAAAAATTTGAATTGTTTTTCAAAATACACCCATCACATATTACACCCATGTGATTCCAGCTGTATTCTCAGGGTTGGAGAAGCCAACCAAAGTCACAGCTTGCTCCCACCAGCTTTGGTGTGAGACCTCAGGGTCCAACCATTTCTCCTTTTCGTACAGACCTTCAGCACCTTGACTTTTGTTTTGCTTCCTTGTGGTACAAACCTACTGACAGTAGAAAAATCACCCTGAATTTACCCCAGCAGTGGTCCAGCATCAGCAGGAGTTTCTCAGTGAGAGGGGAGCAAAAGCCCCCTCTGCTCCCCTCTTCACCCTGGCAGGTGAAGCCACTAGATGAGCAACCTGCCTTTGGCAGGGTCTTGCACCATCACAGTGTTTCTGCCAGGGAAAATAGACAGATGCAGCAGGGAGGGACCCAGATGGAAAATCTAAGAGATTCAAGGGAAGAAATTGGGTTTTGGGACAAAGGTGTTTGAGTGAAGGCATGCAGTCCTCAGGCTAAAGCATCTTTACATGGTGCCCCTTGAAATGAGCCCAAATGATGGTTGCTAAGACATCTTTTCTCTCTTTCTCTCACCCTCTCTTCTCTCCACTCTTTCTCTAGGAAACGCTGAGATGGATGGAGCTGCTGGCAGAGGAACAGAGGTGAAAGCTCCTGGTTTTGTGTAGCACAAGTGGGGCAGCACTAACCCATACACTGGGGAACCACCATTACTAGATAGAGGGAAGTATAGTGGGTTGGCAGCCCAAAGGTGCCAGTGTCTGAGAATCTCATTCTACCTGTTGTGCCACAGCAAATTCTCTGGCTTGTAAGTGTGAGGACAGGTGTGGTTGTGGCATAAAAATAAAAACTGGGAAGAATATGATCGGGCATTTTCCCTGGAGCACTATTTACTCTATACTGTTACTCCTAAGGGTGTGCAGCAGTGCCAGATGAAGTTCAGCTGGCCAAAGGACATGGTGGCAGATGGTCCCAGTATTTCTGAGAGCTCATACCAGAGCTCTGAGCAAGCTGGGATGGGTTATTAAGATAGACAAAATGTACACCTCTCTGTGAAAGCAAAGCTCCTTTGGTAAATTGAAAACATGATTAACATTTTCAGCATTACCCTTTTGTGTCTCCAGGCAGCTTGTGGCAATTTCAACCTAAGGAGAGGTTGTACAAGGATCTTTGAACCCGTCTGTGGCACGGATGATGTCATGTACAGCAATGAGTGTATGCTGTGCCTTCATAACCTGTGAGTATCTGGACCTGCTGCAAGTCTAAATATCACACAGATGAAGGCTACTACATATGTTTGGGATTTCCTAGAAAGAAAGCTGTTTGCATGCAGCTGGGTGGAGCCTGGGCAGGGAGCCCAGCACATCTGGCACAAATCTGGCCTCCCGCACAGATGCTGCACCCACTACTCTGAGCATGTGGCCTCCAGCTGAAAAATAAGTCCATTGTGCACAGTTCACAGCACACAAGCTGCCCACAAGCAGGGGCTGCACGGCCAAAATCTCCCCATACCTGCAGCTACCAAACTGCTGTGTTCGCTCAGATTGTGCTGGCGGGTGTCCAGGATCTCAGACAAATGGCAAAGTCCCCCAAGTCGGCCCAGATCTAGCATGCAGGCAGAAAAATGTTTTTCCAGATGACCTCAGATGTGTAGTGGCTGAGGAAAAACTATGTTTTTTCACCCCAGCAATTTATAGCTGAGCTCTGCTTTCTGTCTTCTCTACATATGCAAAGATACAATTTGCTCTGAGTATTTTTAAGAATGAGCTTTATATTTAATCTGTGCTGGTGCCAGATTGCACTGTTTTAGCAGAAGGCCAGGTCCAAATGCTAGCAATGTCTCTGGCAAGACTTGATTCATTTTATCTGGCTTGGGCCCTAGGTAATTTAAAGTATATTTATACATTGGAAACACTCTGTGTAAGACAAGTGAAGGAATTACTTCCAACTCAATGCTATTAGGTGGTTTGAAAATCTCTTTTGGGAAGATTGAGTCTTATCTAGAGCCAGATGCCCCAGTCTGCAGGGTTAAGGGAGCTTCACCCTTGACTTCACCTGGTGTAGGCAGGGATTTTTGGTGCTCAGGCTCACAAGCCCATCTGCCATGAGCAGAGACATCTCTAACAGAAGTTCAAATTCCATCTTTTCTGTCCCTGGATGTGGAGCCAATTTCTGCTTTAAGGAGCACTGCCTCCCAGCCAACTCTCCTGTAACAAGGAACAGAGTCCAAATCATTAGGAAAAAAGAGCCTGGATAAAGGCTCAAGAATTGTTGGTCTAGTTGTCCCCTCTTTGCTTCATTAACCCAGCCTGCTGCCCCATATTCCATACCTGGCCGGTTCAAATGCTGGTTTACCTTTCGAGGCTGAAGATGATGCAGTCGGGCAGAGATGCTGAGTGGAATCTCCTTAACAAAGGCAGCACGGTTAATGACCCGGCACGGCCTGGCAGAGCAGTAATGACAGTGCTGCAAGGCAGCAGCCCAGCACCAGCTGTTGCCTGTATTGTGCAACAGATGGGGGTGGGAGGTTCATCAGACACAACATCATTAGGGCACTGGCCATGAAACAAGAGCAGGGTAAAGTGAGCAAGGGAGGTTCCAAAGTGGTGAGGATGCTACATCTCCCCAGTGCAGAGAACAGCTTCAGAGGGGATGGGAGACTTCAGTGGTGACTAGAAGGAAAGTTTGGGGTACAAAAAAGAAAGAGACCGAACTGGTGGTGTGTCCAGAGCCAGCCAGGAGTTAGAGAAGGGAAGGGATGGACAAGAAGCTGGTGCTGGTGCAGCTTGTGTTGGCAGGTGCTGAAGTTCTTAAAACTCCCATTTGTGCAAGCTTTCAACAGCTGCAACTGGAAATGTGCTGCTCCTGCAGGTCAGAGCCCCAAGTCTTGCTGCTCCCATGTATTGTTCCCAAGTGAAGAAATTCTGACATTAGGAACAACAGCCATTTGGTCTGCTAGTCAGGGTGATCTGGGCCAGGCACCAGGACTCTGAAGCTGCCTGGTGCCAAATGTCTTGGGAGAGAGATAAATGGAGTGTCCTCGTCTATAAAGCTTTGGTCCATGGAGAAAAGTCAGATAGCTGAGAGGCAGAATGAAGTGTCATTTGCAGTTTTGTGTGTGCAACTGGTCTGACAAGAGCTGGAAGCCTACAGGGAGTCTGGGAATAACTATGGAGAGCATCTGGTGGGTCCCTGGGGCAACAGTGTCTCACTTGTCGCCTTTGGTCTTCACTGTGACCAGCATGCAAAATGTGTTTTGCAAAATGCAAATGATTTTACCAGCATTTCCTTATGCACCTGAGAAATGGCTCTGTCTTTGTGAAGAGAAGAACATCATGATTCCATGTGAACATGAAACAATTCAGAGTAATCAGGTCCACTTCTGGACAAAAAAATATTATAATAATTTTATCTTTTTTTAAGGTGTCTTTTTAATATTTTCCTCATTTTTGCTGCAGATGAAATCGGGAGGGGAGACTAGGAGCAGGCCAAACACCAAGCAAGACACAGTGGCAGACATTTGTCTGCAAAAACCTACAAAACAAATTCATAACCTTTATTGTCTGCAGCCAGACAGGCATTAGAGGTGTCTTAGTGCTGTCCTGCAGCACAGAGGTGAATTATTCTGCTAGGAGGTGTCAGGAAGCACTTTTGAGCTTATTGGAATTAATTAACACATGTCCATGGTAACCCTGAACTCCCTGTCAAGAATATATAGCCTTGCTTGCTGTGAATAACACTTAGATGATGATTTAAGTGGTATTTTCCTTTCTTTCTGCCTTTGTCCTCTGAGCCAGGCTCTTCTGTGTCTCAGGGACCCTCCAGCACTTTTAACATCTCTTCCAGGCAAAGAAGCGCTAATGTACACATAAAGAACAGAGGAATGTGCCAAAAGCCCTCTCCACGATCCAGCTCTGCTTAAGAGGCACAACCATTCCAAGGAAGAGAACACAAAGCTGTCCCTCAGCTGCTCACAATCCTAATAAAATGGAAGCATTGCCATGTCTTGGACTGGGATTTCTTACACACACAGCAGACCCCTTTCCCTGACACTTATACTACATTCCTGAAAAATATGACTCTGGTAATGTCCATAAAGAGCTGTGAGAAAATTACCGACAGAGCCGTAGGGAAAAGGCTGGGATGTACCCAAGGAGAGATTGAGGCTCTGGCATGACTCTTTGCATCAAGAATTTTGTTTTCCTTTCCTAAACTTCCAGCATCCAAGCCATAGGAGATTTTAGCATTCTCATCAGTTGCAATTGCATTTGTTAAATACAGGGCATAAAAGCCCTTACTCCAGAGTCTTTGCCAAGAGGAAGAGTCTAACAAGTTATCTCCATGGTGACCTGTCTCCATCCTTGTCTATGTGTCAGTGCCCCATCACATGACCCCTGTGGACCAAGAGTTACCAGCCTCACATTTGTACTGCAGTACTTCTGAGGCTACCCAGTGCCTCAGAAAACCAAAACCACTAAATTTTTCCAAGGAAAAATCTTTTTGTTTTCTTTAGTGGCCTTGCTGAGCTTTGCTGCTGGTCCCAGGGCTGTGGGCTGGAAGGGTGGAAGGTGCCCTACCAAGAGGGATTTGGGTGTGCTGGTGGATGAGAGGCTGGACACGAGCCAGCAAGGTGAAGATTCTGCCCCTCTACTTGTCTCTCATGAGACACCTGCAGTGTTGTGTTGGGGCCCCCAGCATAAGACACGGACTTGTTGGAGCAAGTCCAGAGGAGGCCACAAAGATGCTCTGAGGGCTGGAGCACCTCTGCTGTGGACACAGGCTGAGAGAGTTGGGGTTGTTCAGCCTGCAGAAGAGAAGACCCTAGTACATAAAGGGGTTCCAAAAGAGCTGGAGAGGGACTTTTTCTAAGGGCCTGGAGTGACAGGACACGGAGGAACGGCTTCAAACTGGCAGAGGATAGGGTTAGATAAAATATTAGGAAGAAGGTTTTCTTACAATGAGAGGCAATGGAACAGGTTGCCCAAAGAAACTGTGGATGCCCCATGGACGGAAAGATTCAAGATCAAACTGCAGGGAGCTCGGAGCAACCTCGTCTAGTGGAAGACGTCCCTGCCCGTAGCAGGGCGGCTGGACCAGGTGCCTTTTAAAGGTCGCTCTCATCCCAACCCATTCTGCGCGTTCTACGCGCGGCGCCCGGCGCGGCAGGACGCAGAATGCGGGTCCCTGGATGGAGAGCGGGAGGTTTCGGCACTGGAGGCCGCTGTTGCTCCGCCGCAGCCGGTGCCGAGGCCGCTGCCGGAGCCGAGGCCGCATCTGGAGCCCACAGCTGGAGCCCGCAGCTGGAACCCACAGCTGGAGCTCGCAGCTGGCGGAGGGTGCCCGGCCGGGCGGGCGTGGGGCGGCGCTGGCCCCGAGGGCGCGCAGCGGGCGGACGATGCTGCTCCTTCCAGCCTTGCCTGGAAGCTGAAAGCCGCTGATGTGGGGTAGCCGAGGGACTCTGCCCTACCATGTCCCTGTCCCTCACGCCCTCGGACCCACGGGAAGGTTTGTGGGGACTTCACGCTCCGCCCGGGAGGCTGCAAGGACACGATTGGTCCCGGCAGGTCTGCCCTGCACTGAAGGGATGTGTCTGTCTTGGCACTGGCAAAACCCTGCCAGCTATTCCCTAAAGTTGGGCACGCCACTGCCTGTGCCAAAGGGCTGTCTTGAGTCAACCCAAAACAGCCTGGGGCAGGCCAGTCAGAGCTGGGGGTCGAACCCTCATGGGGTTCCTATGAATCTCAGCCCTTGAGTAAATGACTGTATTTGGGGCAAGCCAGATGCTTTGTTCTTAGCAAATCCTGAACTTCACTGTGGTTAGAAAGATGAGTTCTCTTTATGAAGAAGTGGCTGTAACACACACACACACACACACAAAAAAAAAAAAAATAGCAGGTGTGATCAAGTTCAGAGAGCTCCAGTGCTCGCTTGAAATTATAAATGCAATTAGATGCAGCTGGAGGTGGGGAAAGCACAGGCTCCTCTTCCCAGATCTGCCAACAAGTCTGAGGTCAAGGGACAGATGAAGAACTACTCACTTTGTCCATATGTACAATTAATGCTCTAAAGGTGTTACCCTGAACAGGCTTGGGATTGTGAATTGCCTTAACTTCTTTGCGCACAGGGAATGCTGAAAGAATGTCTCCCACAGATGGGATATTGCTGATTCTGCTGCATCATGACAAATGGAGCACAGCTTTTACCTGGAGAGATCTCTGCAAGTGAGGCTGGCAGAGGGGAGGCTGGGCCTCCTTGTGCCATTCACTCATTGCTCTGGACTTTGTGTCACAGCTAAACCCAGCTTAGCTCCAAACCCATCCAACTTGGTTTCTTCCACCCAGTAAAACACTGGAAAGATTGCACTGAGGCCAGCTTATGCCAAAGAAAACATCTTTCCTGCCTGTGCCATTTCTGGGAAGCATCACCCAGTGTTAGCCAAGAGCGTTTCTTTGATGAAGTGAGGTGCTGACTGAGCCTACAAAACAGCAGGTCACGTCAGCTGCATGGCTGAGTGCAGCCTGCTTCTCCCCAGGCACTGTTCTGACAAGAACTGGCATTCCTGCTAAATGTCAGACATCCATTCCACAGCAAGGTCCATATCTGGCTTGAGAATATGGGAAGCAGAAGGTCAAGAGCCGCTCTTGGTACTGCATAGGTACTGCACAGTGGGGACATATCAGGCAGAACCTGTGGCAGGTTTCCAGAAGGGAAAGGGTCCTCTCCATATTTCAGTTTTAGCTTGAACAAGGACAAAACTGAGGAAGCTTTAGCAGGTGCAAAGGTGTTTTGCTGACTCTAGACTGGGTTTAGTTTAGGCTTATCCTCAAAAGCCAGTCTTCCGCCCCCATAAAGCTTCTTCACTGAAGGCAAGGAGAGGAATGTTTCATCAAAGCTGCTCCTCTGCAGCTGATCACCAGCAGAGCCTGGAGCTGTCCTGCCAGCAGCTAGTCTGACTTTTCTGAGACACCAGCTTGCCTCCCAGTGTCTCCATGATGCTGTTTCCAGTTCTGGTGAGCTGGCAGGGATAGCGGGAAAGGAAGAGTGAGGGGAGGAAGGGTAATGGCTTCAATTCTTCATTTCTCTGTCTGGCTAAATAGCTGCAGCCTTTCAGGCTCCTTCCAAGGGCAGTGCTTCTGGGGGTGTGTTTGGGAGAGACCTGAATGCATTTTAAATTATGCAACACAGGAAAAACAGGATTTGCCAAATTGGAGGAAGAGCTTAGCCATCTACCTCCCTCCTCCTTCCCTCCTGTCTGCTCCCAGAGGGCTCAGCCAGGGCAAAAAGAGAAAGGCCAAGGGCACATAGTGGTTGAGGAGAATCCCAAAGGATGGTAATAAATAGGGAGGTTCAGCATTAACTTCCTGGGGAAGCAGGTACAGAACAACGCTCTTCCTGCCCCAGTGCCGTGCTGCTCAAAATAACAAGTAATTGAACAACAAAGGGGTGAAATGCCAGAAGTAACCATGATGGTTGCAGCAGCTGGGGCTCCACAGAGAGCAGGGCCCAGCTCCTGCAAGCTCCCTGCCTGCCTACCCTGGGAATACCAGCACATCCATGGGAGGAGCAGGTGGTTTGCAGCTGGCAATGCTTCCCCTCCTCTCCCTCCTCCTGCCATCCAGGGGCATCTCTACCACACTCCTTCACCAGGATTTGCTGTTCAGGTAGAAACTTTTCAAAGCAGGGCCACATCCAGCTCAGTGCCTCCAAAGCAGCCCTGGGTACTGCCAGGCCTCAGGAATGTCACAAGAGTGATGGAAAACAGACAGGACAGAAAGGACAGAAAGCCCAGAGGAACATTTCCTGATCAGAAAACCATGTTTCTTTAAATTCAGACTTTTCTGCTGGTAAAAATTCTTGTAAAATTCAGCTGGGGAAGCCCTTCCCCCTCTGCTTCTTGGAACACTTTCCCGAAGCTTCTGCCTGAGAGGCAGTATCTATTTACATTGCCAGTGGCATTTGACTTCATAAAGTCATGATAGCGAACTGTGAATTCAGATTTAGAACTGGACTAAGGGACTTTAGTGAAATGCAATGCCCCAGCTGAGATGAAGCTCTGGATTTCTGGTAGTTGCAAAATATTCCTGTTTCCAGGCCGGTTTGGAAGACACAGCTTTGGCACTACCTTTGTCCGCTGCAGCCTTTCCCGGCCTTCCTCTGCTAAGCAGACTTCTATTTTAGCCACATGTTCAACATTAGATTTGTTTTTCTAGTCTGGAAATAGGCAGAGCCTTCCTCAGATTTGGTGCAGCTGCCAGGGGGCACTTTCCATGGAGCACGTTCAGTTCCAGGAGGCTTGTTTTTGGGGAGCTGAATTAAATTCAGTTTGTCATGTTGGCAAAGAGAGCTCCCCTTTGCAGACACCCCAAGGGAACCCACCTGCTGCCAGGGAAGGCTCCTGTGTGTTATGGTGCTGCCATGTGCCACCTCCCAGATCTGGCCTTTGGCAAAGGATGCAGACAGTGGTGTCCCCATGCCCAGAGCAGGGCAGAGATCCAGAGCCTACTCTCCTTGATAGGTACACAACCACTTCAGCTGCTGCTGTTGTGACAACCTCAACAAGAGATGTCAGGAGTGCCAGCAAATGCAAACAGTTTTGTCATGGTGGAGAGGCAGCTGCCAGATCAGCACAGCAGCACTGCTGTGGCAGAGGGTCACGCTGCCAAGCTTGAGGCCACAGAAGGAAATATCAATTGGTTCCACCCAAGAAGGAAATGACAGTGTTAATGCTCTGGAAAGAAAAAGTCTGACTGAAATGGAAGGATGCTTTTAAACTGCAAATTTCCTTTCATCTGAACCACAGCTCAGGCTACATAGGGGAAAAGCTGTCCTTGGCAAATATATGGGAATGAGCTGGAAGTGGCTCTGCACCGATACAGACTGTCCCCAGAGCTTAGCGAGGCTATAGCAGGATCATCTCTAAATAAGAGAGTGGACACTTCTCACTGGCAGGCTGAAACCACCCTGATAACCACAGACATGGCACAAATAGCCACAACTAGAGCTGCACATTTGAAGTGAGATCTCAGCTTTTGCTTTCTAATGTCTCTAAGCTGTTACAGAGAAGTCAGATGACAGTAATAGTTTGTATTTCTCCCTATCAAAAGGCAGTAAGCTTCCAAGAATCAGGAGCATCCAGAGTGCTCTGCAGCCAGTGCAGACAGTGAGGCAGCCCTGCCAATGTTTCAACACTAGTTTTCTGGCCTTTATCCTCCATCAGCCACACTCCACTTACAGCAAGGACAGGAGGGGCAGGAAGTGCCAGCTCTGCACGGTGCTGGCACGTGAAGCTGAATTCCTTGCACCCTGCACACTGTTGGAGACCACCCGGCACTGCAGTCAGCATTAGCACTGCAGGTGGATTCAATGCTGAGAAATTCTGCTTCCTTCCAGCTAAGCAGCACAGCTCCTGGAAAGCTCCCAGGCAGAGGTCCTGTCCTTCACCTATGCCAGAACAATAACCTGTTGTTGTAGCTCAGCTCAGCAGGGCTGGATTGCAGGCTTTTTCCAAAAACTTAAGCACTTTGCTACCTGCAAAAGGATGCCACAAATAGAAAAGCATGTGTGTGGTTTAACCCAGGGGGCTGCTGGCCTCTGGGAGAAGATTGGATCCTCCCTGGCACACCCTCGCATGGAAGCATGTGGTGATCCACCCCCACACCCGCATGGTGGGGTGCTGGGAAGCTCTCCTTTGCTGGCAGATGGTGTAATGTGGCTTGAAGCCACAAAGACATTAGGTCAGTGCAAGTGTCCAGCTTGCAGGTGGCATCACTCTCATGGACCAAGATCTGATGCATTAATCAGAGACCTCCTATCAGCTCTCTTTTCTGTAGTCATTATCCATTAGGAGAAGGGACGCAGCAGCCCTCCCCACACATTCTATCACACACTCTGGGGCACTGTGTCCCCCAGTAATGCCCTCATGGGTGCAAATTATATTTAACTTCAGCAGTAGGATGCCAGGACCTGAAAACAAAATCCACAATTTTGTGCACATCAGAGGCTGAAACAGCCTTTTCTCTGGGAAAGAGCCAAGGCAGGACTGCAGCAGTAGGCAAGGCATGGCTGAGGTAAAGAAAGATGTCCCACAGCCCTTGCACCAATGACCATATGCTAGTTCAAAGGCAGGGAATGAGTTAATGCACACAGCAATGAGATGGCACAAACTCCTGATTTTGTGTACCAGTGCCAGAGGATATAGTGGAGCTCTGGATCTGGCCCCAGCAAGATACCACAGGGAGCTGCACCAGCATCACTGCAGCTGCTACTGGGATGAAAGTGTTTCTGGCTGCCTCAGTACTTGGGCAGGAGTTGTTCCTTTTTCCTCAGCCCACTCCTGGTCACAAGCACAGAGGAATTTGTTAACCAAAGGGGTTGTTCAGTGCACATTTCCAAGCCTATAGAGCTAGGCAAAGGTGACTCTCCTGGCCTCTGCTAGCCTTCCTGGCTTGTTCAGGACACTGCACCTGCATCGTTGCCAGCTGGTGGCAACGCAGCAAGGAAGAGAAACATTTGCACCAGGGCTTAAGCTCCTCTCCTCCAACTGACAGCAGAACCCATGCAGGGCAGGAGGGGAGTAGAGGCCTTGCCCTGCCAATGTTGATGGGATGTTCTAGGGAACATATTCATCCTCTTTGGAAAGCTCCAGGGAACATGCAGACTGGGCTACAGTGTCTTAACCAAATGAAGCCACTGTGGGACAGAGCCCCACAGTTCTGCCCCTCATCACTTCCTTAGCCACTGATCAGCCACCCTATTCAACAACAGCTTCTCATTTTCGTGCTCAGAAACAATCACTAACGAGCCTGAGATTTCCAGTTTGGCTGGAAGTGCGAGAGAGATGAGTAGAGCATATAAAGTAAACTAGAATTCAGGGCCAAGGTCTTTCTCCAGAAAAACTGAAAGATTAACTGAAAGACCATCTGCATTGGTCATAACACTACTGTTATGCTGTTCCTTCTTAATCCACAAATATCCCCTAGTTCTTGGCAAAGGAAAGCAACTATCTGATTACAATTTACTTCCCAAAAAGCAAATAAGAGAAGTTGTATCCATCTCTATAGGCACTGGGGCAGACAAGTGTCTTCTGGTTCCTGCTCTGACATGTTCTCAATCCTGACCCAGCTCCTTTTAAAGACAAATTTTGACTTGGAGGAAGCTAATTGATTTCAAAGGCAGGTCCATGCTTCAGCTCTCTTGCAGGCAAAGTGAGGGTTTTCGCCTAAATAGGACATCTGGACAAGAAAATATATATTTAAAATTGCATAGTTGAACTGCCATACTCAGAAATAAAGCTCATGAGAGCAAAGTCACCCACAGTAACCAGTCACCACAGCAGGAGCACTTTCCCATGCAAACAAGTTCCTCTTTATTGGGGCATGGTATGTACAGCCTCCATAAGCCACACTTCATAATTTTCAGGATCCTGTGCCTATTTTAAGACCATAATTCTTACTTGATTCTGGAAGACACTGCTGGGCTGACCCACTGGAATTCAAACGAAGGAAATGAGCTCCAGAGCAGGGTCTTTGAGGAGACTATATGTGCTAGAAACAGTGTGGCTGCAATTCTGAAACCCGTGAAGGCTTCCTCATCCAAAACCTTTACCCATATTTATAACATCCAGAAAGGTCTTAACCAAAGTGGAAGCTGGAAAATAGCACCTTTGTCACATTATCCTCAAGTATCACAGAAAACTTGCTGTCATACACCTGAAGAGTCATAACACCAGCATCCACACTCCTTCTCTTTTGCATCTATTCAAAGCATTTGAGTTTGGGAAGGCCTTCAAGCAAGCCCTTGGCTCTAGGTCACCAGCCTGACGTGTGCTCTGCACAAAAAGGTCAGCACCACTCTATGTTCCTACTTGCTTTGCACGTGTCTGGCTGCACCATGGGAAATGAGCCAGAAATCAGATTGGGGCACAACTAACAGCCACACAAGCTGTTTTGCTTCCAAGCCAAGATAAGGCCAGAGACCAAAAGGAACCTCAGAGAAAAACTAAAAATATCACTGCAAATTTGTAGCCTGGCAATGTGCCTAATTAGGCATTGCCCACATCAAGAGGAGGCATTCCTGTGAAAACCTGATGCTGGGTAACTCACTGGCTAGCCTGTAGATGGGATTTTGCACAAATGCCTGCCACTGGAAATCCAGGAGGGGAGATGTAACAGGAAGCGGCAGGAGGTACATAAATGTAATTTTCTCTTCCTCTGATCAAGCATGCTGAAGAGTATCTTGCCCGTGTTGAGACAGAGTGTGAAAACCACCTTGTCAATAGATAGAAATCATGGGGTTGTTGCACCAGTCAGTGCAAGAGGTTTTATTTCTAGACCATCAAGGGAGAAATAATTCTTCAGAAAAATCAATGAAATTTAAATGAGTACATAGGAATGGCTGTTCTAGCCCCAAAGGTCCACCTAGCCAAGCACTGTGCTTCCAGCACAATATGTCCTTCATCAAGAGAACACGATTGTGCAGTTCCCGGGGGCACCATGAACATGAGAGATGTGTAGAGATGTACCGCCACAAAAAAGACCCCCATCCACTCAGATCCTCCCAGTTCTCCCACATTCAACATCAAAATTAGGCTGTTAGGGTAGTTCTGCTAGCAGATCTGAGGGCCTGGCAACCCCTTCCTTTGTTCAAGAACCTGGCCAAGAACTCAGAGGCACCACATCCTCCATTGGCAGAGCCAGGTAGGAATTATCTTGGCAGAGAGCTGCTCCCTGGAGGGAGGGTTACATCCCCCTCTATGGCTGTATACAGAGAGGTTTAATTATCCCAGAAACTGGTCTGGATCATGCCAGTTGGGCTGGAGGTCTCAGTCCCATTCTGCCACCCCTCCTGAACCCAGGAATCAGAAAAATCTGTCTATGCTATGGGAAAACTGGTAAGGTGTCTGCTGGGCTCCCACGATTTACAAGGAACCTAATTAAATACCAAGAGATGTTTTTCTCTGTTCACAGTTTCCATTCTCTTCTCAACACTCAGCTGCCAAGGTCTGTGGTCTCAGCTCAAGACTGCCCTCAGAGCTGGTTCTGTGTCCAACTCTGCAGCTCTGGAGTAAAACCCTTCCAAAATGTCAGCAACAGCTGTGACATCTCTCTAATATCGTGGTAATAACCACAAATTAATGCAGTCATGAAAAATAAAGATTGAAGGAGCATGAGGGGCTCAAAGTTGTATCAGGTGTTATTTCAGTTTCTTTTCAAAGGCTTTCAGTAATGGAATTTCTACAACTTCCCCAAGAAACCATTTCTCATTATCTATGTCTTTCTGGTTTGGCTTACAGTCATGACATCTTCTCTTAGGCATGAAAGACACAGAGAAAAAAAAATACTTTCTTCCTCTTTTCAGTAGTTTTTTACACATTGTAAGAGCTTCACACTTATCCTGTTTTGCCTCAATCTTCAGTAAACAGTTTTCCTTTATTCCATCTCCTGCTATTTTGGATTTTCTCTCCTCCCTGTTCCTACTGCTGCCTTCTATTCTTACCCAAATCCAGACCTGAAATCTGATGCTACTTCTTGAGGTAAGCTCCATCGAGCCTCTTCCACCACCCTTATCATAGGAGACTCTGACCTGCAAAGGCCATGAATTATTCAGAGCAGTTCTTTGGCATTTCTGCTTCACTGACACACAACACTGATCATTTCACCTTTATAGCTCCTGGCAAAGTCTGTCAAACCTCGGCCTCGCTCGTAACTACTCCTGAAAGCCTTCAGAGCACCTCACACTGAGACCTGACGACTTCTTGCTCTTCCAGCCCTAACAACACACATTTTATCTTCTAAGATTGACAATACCTCTGCAGAGGAGATGTGAGACTTTGTTTGCCCTGCTGCTCTTCAATTGCTGTCCTTCCCCCAGGCAGATGCATGAAGTCACCAGCCATGATGAAATCCTGCATTTCTCGTGTCTGTAAATATTTTCTAAAATTTTATTTCCTCTTTAAGGCTTCAAAAACTAGGTCAAAAAGAACAACTGGGATATTTAAGAATCAGGTTTGCCTTTGGCTTTTATGATCAAGGATGCTTTTAATATTGAATGCTCAGCTGTCAACATCAGGACCAACTTAATAATAAATGTCTGACATTTCAGTCATTATTCGTAGTTTCTAATCCTTCCCCTCCCTCCAGTGCCTAGCTGTTTACTGAAAGATTCACGTTTATGTTTGCATTGTGAGCCTGGGAACTGAAACCAGAGCAAAGCTCCTCATAAATACCCAGCAGCCTCTCCCAGTCAACAAACCACTCCAGAAGGTCAGCAGCATGTGCAGGGGAGGAGAGGATGCCTGGGGAGGGCAGTGCCATGGGAACCTGCTAATAAAACCAGCCTGTGCTGGCTCCACACATGGATCATTGTGCCCCACAGGAGGGAGAGCAGCCAGCTGTGCTTTGCTTTAGCTTTCTTCGCTTTTATGGGCTCCTATACCATGCCATGGGCAGTGTCCTGCTTCTTTATGGGTTTTTTTTAGTTCTTCCTTTGCAAAAAAATTCAACCTCGAGAAGAGTTGCCCAGCTTTTAGTAGAAGGATCTGTAACCTAGCTTTCCATAGGGACCTGTGGCCACTGCAGCATCACTAGAAAGTAAGAGAGAAAAAGCAGGAGGGGACGTTTGCAGCCCCAGCACCCCTGCAAGTCATACCTGGAACTTGTGGGAGTTGAGCCACACACTGGAAGGGACACTGGTGCTAGGCCATTGGTTTCCATAAATCACATAATAAATGTTTAAGTTGTTTAAACTTTCCTAAGTTCTAAAGTTCTGGCTAAATATGTTCCATGTTTTGGGGATTTTTTTATATTGTAATATGGTAGCTTAATTACAGCTATTTCATTGCCTCAAACAATTTGAAAATAAGTTACTATATATAATTAAGTGCATTTAAGTGAGAATAATGCCATGTCTAATACCACAGGCACTGGAGGAAGCAGTCTATGCTCTCCCAAAAGACACCTGAAAGGGTTAACAACACAGCTTGCACTTGGGCCAAAATTCAAGTTTCCAGCAGCTTATTAGATCAGTCGTTCACCCTTTCCTTTCCAGGGAACATGTGTTGCATCCTGGGTATTTTTTTACTACATTTAACAAAGCTAGAACAAGTTTTCCTGGTAATTGCCCACCCTTCCAAAGGTACTGCAGGCTGGTTTCCAGCAGACCCGCAAAGTGCACACTATCCACTCAAGAGAAGACAAAGAGCTAAATTCCTGGAAGTAGTTATTTTGATTGGCTCATCTTGCTGGATCTCACTGAAGCCTAACAGGCTCCCACTTTTCTAATGAAAATCAAATTAAATCACATGTTGGTACAGCTCCCACCCAGCTGCTTCCAGGGGAAGCCCATGTGGCCATCAGCAGCAAGTGCCTTCAGAGGCACATTTTCCCCAGGTTAGACTGTCACAGAGTTCACCATAACTTCAGCTCATTTATTTGTCTGATCAATATCTGAAAACATCATGTAAGTCTGAGTGTCCTTCAGTAATCACAGCACCACATCACACACACAAGGCAGGTATGAATCTCCAGGTGGGATGCACAGCCTGTTTTAGGTAAGGATGGATGCATGCCCAGCTCCATCCATTCACCTGTGTGACCAAGAACCTTTTCGTTTTGATAGAGACTCAAGCACCAAGCTCAGTCCCATTTCCATGGCCATGAGCAGTGACCTGTCATCTTCTCACTCTACTTCTCCATTTATGCAACAAATCACAGCAAGGACACATCACTTCCTTGGCTGGTGAGCTCTGCATGCCCTACTGAAAGCGTACACTGTTCTGTTATGCAAAAGATAGTACAAAGAGTTCCTTCCATGCAGCAGAAAACAACACAAACATTCCTAAATAAGACCAGCCAAACCCAGAGGCAAATAAATAGTAAAATCTATAGGGAGACACAAATTATTCTGCTGCATGCCTGACTGCCAGGAGGAGTTTTGCAAATGCTCTAATGAAGTCTGGACTACACCAAGGCAAGGACGGCAGAAATTAATTCCTGATGATCTCCAGTACAGAAGCAGCTCTTCATCTGCCTTTTCAGCCAAATTGCTTGGGTTTGCTTCTTTTCTCTTTAGGAATTAATGATAGGAATAAATAATTACATGGACAGAAATAAAACTAGAAGTAAAACAAAACTACTAAAAAAAGTAAAAAAGAGAGTATGAGAGAAAATGTCTCCAGTTCACTGATGGAAGTTGAAGCAAAACACAGTCGTAAAGAGGCGCCTGTTTCATACAGCCAGGACTTCCAGAGCAGAGTTTGGTCAATTAGAGTTTTTCCAGCAGCAGATTGACCTAAAAATACATAAGCCAGCTGGCCCTGAAACTTCTGTTTTCTTCGCATACCCATCGCTGACAAACACCAGCCATTTTTATATAGCCTTGGGAAAGCTCTTGTTCTGCAAATCATTAGTTTATGCAATTATGCTTTCTCTGTTGAATGTCACATGTGTAGAGGTCATTGTTCAAGATAGGAAAGAGGCTTTAGTTCCCAGAATTGGCACAAAGACACGTCACTTTTGGCTGGAATAAGAGATATCCTTCTCCTTTCCCTGGCAGGACGTGTCCTCACATATCACCTGTCTCTGACTGTCTGTGTGCTTCGCTGTGGTCCCTCTCCCAATGGTCACATGCCCTCTCACTGGGGTTTACACTGGGACTTCAAGTGAGAAATGTGATGCTGTTGATAAAAGCTACTTGCATGAGATATCTGCACACCTGGAAGGTGTGAATGGCATCTCAGCTCCAGTGGCCCAAGCACTAAATACCAGTCACTGGAAATGAGCAGATCCCCTGCAAACTTGAGGATTATGATAGGCTGTGGTGGGACTGAAAGGTATTTCCCTGGTTCCTTATAGATATTTACACCAGCTTTGTATTAGAATGATTGAAAAATCAGGACAAAGGTCCTGCTCTGGAAAAACATCAAAGTCAACTGATTTGATGCATATGAAAGTGTAATGACCAGCCTTTAAGATCATGTTTCTCCATATCATTGGATGGAAAGATGTGCACCTGGCTGGACTCCTGACTCGGAGCACAGTGCAAAATCTTCTCTCCATAGGGAGCACTGAACAGGGTGAAGCCCAAGCCCAGCAGCCAAGGAAGCACTAAAGAGATAGAGCTGCTTTGAAACCTTTGCCTGGTGCAATACTTGAAGTCTGGTGCTGACTCATTCCTTGGTGGCATCCCACCAGGGTCATATCCCTTTTTTCCTCTGATTTAGCACTGCCAATGCATCATGAACCAGGTACATTCTTCCTGCACTGATTCAAACCAGCTGTGCCTAATAGTCCATCTATCTCATTGCTATTTGTTTTGGCATCTTTGCCTGATTTAAATCCTACTTAAAACTGTCTGACAACCAAGATTACACTAGTCACAACTGCTGTACAAATATTACTGTTACTGTCTATACACTGGAATCATGACTTTTTTCTCCCTGCTTTGCTAATAAAACACCGGCAGCAAGTCACACTGAGATAGGAGGGAAGGGTGTGATGATAATTACATCCAAGTCCAAGGTGTGACACCAACATTGCTTGCTGGTACTAGACACTGTGGAAAACCTGTGCAGGCTTGTAGCACTCAGGCACACTGAGCAGGATCCACAGGTGTACAGTTTAATAACAGTCTCTCAGCACTGCCATCCAATTCTCCTCTGAATAATCAGACAGACTTGGCTGGTGTCAAGCAAAATAGACATCACTTCTAACACCAGACCCTGCTGAGAGCAGCTCTGGAGGGGCCTAGCCTTCCTGTGTGAGGAAGGATCTGATCTACAAACCAAAGTGTCCAAAAGGATTTTGACAAAGTAACATTTAAACAATTGTTGAAAATTCCTCCAACCCACGTTTGCTTGGCTGCTGCTGCTCTCTGGCTCTTTCCAGTCTCCTGGAGGAGGCACATACAAAGTTGGTAGATATCTCCAAAAAGAGCAAGGAGGGATTTTGTGGTGCAAAATTTAGGGCTGTGATTTATATCAGTTTAGTTGATATATGCCTCTCCTTTCAAGCATCCCTCTGCCTGTTTCACACACACCTTCACAGAATCTCTCCAGCTGTGCAGATTTACACAGGAAATGTTAAAATATTTANAATTTACACAGAAAATTTAAAAAAATTAAAAAAAAAAAAAAAAAAAAAAAAAAAAATTAAAAATCCCAGTTTTGTTTGAAGAAAGTAGTTCTTTTGAATCAGATAAGGGCTATCAGAATTTCCTCCAAAGAAATTCCCAAGAACTTTGAAACCGGAGTATTTTCTGCCATTTTCATGCCAGACACATTTGGACATCCTGCAGCTCCTACTAGAAGTTTCTAAATGTTTTAGGAAACATTTCTAGGTTTGCTCTGCACACACAACTCGGCTCTTCCAGCACTCTCACTATCTGTGCACAGCACTTTATGCTTCATGAGCTTGCATTCAAGAAGGTAGAATGTTGGGATAATCCCAAAATCATTTCTTGCAGCCCTTGTTTTTGTGGCCTCAGATTTGTGCAGTTCAGCCTTGTTTGCATTTCAAGAGCCTTCAAGTAATCAATAGCTGAGAGAGGAAACAAGTGGTGCAATTAAACCCCAGATTCTCCACCATGAGGTGCCGTGCCAAATCTCTCAAACCTTCCCTCAAAGACTGAGCAGGGAAGCTGGAGCAAGCAGGCTTTGTTATCTCTGTGCTGTGCAAGGAATCAGGTGAAAGACCATTTCTAAAGCTCTAACAGTTTCCTTAAAGCAGAAGATCTGAGAGTCCTAGAAAAATCAAGGCAGAAGGGCCCAAAATGCCAATATAGAACCTCACAGGATCTCAAAGCAGCAGGGACCAGCACCTTCTTCTGTGCAGCTTTATGGCAGTGGAGGCAAAAAGCTGAGTGAAACAACTCTGGAGGCAAGAGAATGGAGAGCTTTGACAGGGAAATGTGGGCTCAGCTGCTGCAGCACCTTGTGTGCAGGGATGAAGTGGAAGAGCATCCCATCTCATCAGTCAGTGAACACACAGGGTGCCTTTCAGAAGGGACAATGTAAGTGCCCCTCCCTCCGTGCTGGTATCTTGCTACATGAGGGAGCCCAGGGACACTGAAGAGCTGCAGAAAGGTCTGGGGGAGCACTCCAGCAGCTGGAGGGGAGCAGAGGGTGTTATCAAGGGGCAGAAAAGTGTCTCCCTCAAGAGCTCACCCTCATCTGCAGGCTGGCCAGCATGGAGGGCCTTGTCAGTGGGATCGTCATTTGGGAGCCAAGTTAAATTGTTCTGTTTCCAAAGAGCTCCATGGAGGCTCACAAATGTGATTTTTACTATTAGTCACATTCAAGAGCTGGGAGTTGAATACAAAACACTTGTTTCTCAGGAATATGTGAACCTGGCTCAAAACCCCTCAAAACAACCAAGCAAGGTCTCGACAGTTTTGCCTTTCTTGACAGCACAAGCCCAGACATCAGGAGCCAGCATGTGGCTCACAGCACACACAGGGCTCTTTTTTCTCTTTCAAAAGCTTCATCCTTTGTGTGTCTCAACTTGCTCGATTTGCTTTGAGGGTTTTTTTCCCACCCAAAGTCACTACAGCAGTTCTCTCATCATGCTCCTGACAGTTTGTTTGGTGTGAAATGCAGAAGGAAGCATTCATTGCTCCAGACTATCATAGGACCTTCTCGATGTCACAGCAGGCATGGCATGAGGTCAGGGCATTTTGGACTCCTCCACACTCCCAGGGACAAGGAGTAAATGTCAAAGTCCCCCTGCCTGCCAAATCCAGACAGCAGCTGCCAGAAAGAAGCTACATAAACTTCATAGCCAGAACCTGCACATTTATTTCCCTGGCACAGGCAGTATTTGGGGTGCAGAGGATCAGCAGTGAGCTCTGAACCTCCTCAAGCAGCTGGGAACCACATTCCCCCAGGCACAGCTTCCAGGACACACAGCTTCCTGTGTCCAAGGGCACACAGGAAGCCCTTGCTGAGTTTCCAAATAGAGCCCATCTTTTCCAGATACTGACATCAGCATTTGATGAGCTCTACATGACTCTGGCATCTTCAAAAACCACCGTCATCCAAGAGCAGCTGGGAAACCCCAGCTGGGAAGGGATATTGGGAATAAGAAGCACTCATCTCCATTCTGGAATGCTGTCACCAGAACAAAAAGTGCCTAGAGTTGGTCATATTTCAAGGAACATTTTTCCCTGGAGTCCCAGGAGAAGAATTCGGCTTTCTTTTAGAAAGTGAAGTAACCCCAATGGTCATGCCCTGCTGTTGCAAAGAGAAGTTTATCCCATGCTCTAGACGTGACAGAATCACTGTCCTCTTGGATGGACAAACATCCTCCTCCTCTTTGCAAACCTCCCTTGGAACTTCAAACACACACATCTCATTTAAAAATCACTCACATCCCAGAGAGATGTTGAAACTTAAATATCATCATGCTCTCACAACTGGTTCACAGGGACCAGAGCAACAGTCCTGCACCAAACCTTTGCTGCCTGCTGCCTACCCTGCCCCACACACACAGGTAGCTGGGCAAGCTCAGGGACCAGTAGCACCATTTTGGCAAAGAGAATGAAAACAAGTTCCTCAGGCCCCCTTCCTCACCTCTAATATCCACCAACATCATGACTGCAGCTCAACCAGCAAGGAGCAGTTCACCAGCCTCACACCTACATCTTGCAGCAGTTTATTACTGAGGCACCCCAGATGCTCGTCTTACCCTCCTCTGCTTCCCCCACCCTTAGCACAGCCTAAAAATACTGCAGCAAATGCTGTGGCCCATGCTCAAGAACTCATTTTTTCTGCACAATGCCCAGTTTCCCTCCCCCAGACAGTTTCCATAGGGAGTCTGCACCTCTCTGCTTCAGACACACAAAACAAATTCCTGCTTTACAGTGACTGTCCCAGGCTGTGGGAGGGACAGCTTTTATTAGTTTTCCCAGCTGTAGATGTTTGTTTCATTTCCATAAGAGGTTTCAATGAGGGCACTTCACAAAAAGCTCCCTTTCACACAAAAATTCAGCCTGCTTCTTGGTTTTATCTCTGTAAGAAGAAAACAAGATCTGCTACCACAGTCACTGTGCTTACTTGCTTTTAGGTCCACAGAATCAGGGGACATATGCCTGCATCCAACGCCAGAGCTATGGAAGAGCCATTTCCAAGTCATCTGCTCCAGTGCTTTATTCCAAAGTATGTTTGGTTTGATT
The DNA here is from genome assembly GCA_013400695.1 of Neodrepanis coruscans. Lineage (NCBI taxonomy): Eukaryota > Metazoa > Chordata > Aves > Passeriformes > Philepittidae > Neodrepanis > Neodrepanis coruscans. Next base: position 14,930 of record VYZS01039584.1, on the reverse strand, counting down.
TTTTTTGTGGGGGCTTGGAGTTAAGAGGCTTTTAAAATATGCCCTTGAATCCCTGTAGAGGAAGGTTGCACAGCAGGTTGTTCAGATGGGTTATAGGAACTGTAATCGAAAGTGTAGGAGAACAGAGCCAGAATTAGGATCCTGAAGCCAAGGAACAGCAGAGCCCTGTGGCTTTGGTGCCTCAGTCTCTGCAAGACGTCCCAACCCACCTTGTTCTGTGATGAAGCGAGTGGTGTTTTCCATGATGCTGCTGTAGGAGCCTGTATAATTCTGCAGCTCAGGCCAGCTCACCTACAGAAGAGACACAGTATCTATAAGCAGAGAATTAGGATAAGAAATGCAGCACAAAATGCTCCAAGGTAAGGACTGCAACATCACAGTGGGTTTCTGGTGATGTGACCCACAGACCCGGACCAGGGGGACCATTTCCTTTGTGCAGCCTCCATAGTGACAAAGAGCTGGGGGATAAATGCTAAACAGGACCCCTGCTCTGCACAACATCAATACATAGACTTCATGGTCAGGATCCTTGGCCAATTTAAAAATAAAAAACAACTTAAAATTTTCACATGTCAAAAGACAGCTTAAGTCTTGAAATGCCAGTCTCTCCTGCTGCAGGAAATACTCAGGGTTAAAAAATACCCCCTCAAACCATCAAAGAAAACAACAAAACAAAAGCTACAAAGCAAACTACAGCGAAGGCTTCTTAACTCCTTCTTTTGCTCATGCGTTTGGGAAAACAACTCAGCAATCCTTTCACAGCCAGGAAAGGTCCCAGCAGCAAGGGTGAGAAACTTATCAAACCTATATTTTCATTCTACCTCTGGACTATCAAACTCCCAAAATAGGCTTATTCCCAGCAATACACCAAGGCAAATGCATTATCCGCACCCCAGCCCAGCCCAGAAGCAAACGGCTGCCCTGAAAAAACCCTGCCAGATCCACTACAAAAAAAGACAAAAGAAAAATGTGATTTTGCAGCTGGGAATCTTCACTGTCTCCCAAAGTAGCATTAATCCACCTCACCTTCCTAAACTCCACCAGGAAATAGCTGCAAGGAAGAGGCGGAGGAGGAAAGAACCACTTATGAAGCATCAGCTGCAGTCTAATTAGAGCTATTAGCAAGCTCTTAGTGGTGTTTATTAGCCTTTACCCAGCGTTGCTGAATGAAGCAATCCTGACATCAGCCTTCTGGCTTGGAGAGCTCAAGGAAATATTCAGAAAGGTCAAACTGGTTTCAGTCACAGCTGCAGCTCTCCCAGTCAGCTAAGAGATGGTTTTGGTCTCATAGAAACTAAGGTCCCAGATAAGGGGAACCCACCCTGCGTGAGGCAGGAATAATATCATCCAGTCAGATGGGTTCCATCACTATATCTCTCTGAGCGAGAGGTTTCCTTCTCTGATTTATGGCTGCTGACTCATTTTGAATTGACAGCATCATTCTGCTTTTGCTCTTCTAAGAGCCAGGGATTGTCAACCACCCGCCCCAGGGATTGGGACAGAATGCTCCCAGAATACAAGGCACAAATCCTGAGCCCAGCTCAAGACAAGCTGGGCATGAGTCGGACAAGATTAAAGTAAGATTTACATCTTCTGTTACACAAAATATTCATCATCGGCTGCTGTTGGGTGTCTTCAGCCTGCAAAGTTCGTCTGAGGTGTTTCTTAAACATGTCATGCCTTTCAAAGGACACGCAGCCAAAAGCTGCATGCTTCAAGCAGGGCTAATCTCCCTGGAGTCTCATATAGAAGCATATTTCAAGGCTGTTTATCATACAGACAGGACATTTAAAAATATACAAATGTATGTTGCAAATCACAGCCTCTGCTGGAAAGGAACAGGAGAAAGAAACCAGCAATCACTCAATGTTGAGAAAATTTAGATGGAGGGATCTTAGCTCTGGGTCTGCCACAGCCAGTAATGGTGCAGTGGGGCCAAAAACCACACAATCGTGGTGCTGCAATAAATGGAAGCACTTGGGAAATTCAAAACATCCTTAACAAAAGGAGAACTGAACTCCCATATATCTTTTTCAAGCTCATGCATAGTCAGGTAAAATCTTCCAATCCATGTGTCAGACAAGCTGCTTCTGTGATATAGCTACCACAGTTCACAATCTGTACAACTTCCTTTTCAGATAAGCAGATCTCTGCCATCTCAACGGATGGGTCTGTCAAAAGTGCTGCTGAAGAAGGAAACCAAACAGAAAGTCTGAACTCCTAGGGCTGAGCACCAGATCAGTACCTGAAAAGCTGAGCTGTCCTCAGTGCTCTGACTCATTCCCAGTTGTGTCACAATCAACTGGTATAGTAGCAAAGTTTTAAAAGACAAATACCTATCTTTCCAAGATTGTGGTCATAAAGAAATGCAGTCTGCTTCTGCAGTGCTTTGCAGGATGGTGTTGGTGAAAGCTGCTACTGGGACCTGGCTGATGTGACCACCAGCTCTGCAGGCTGTTGGCCAAGTCATGCCTTAGCCACCCAGATTCTCAAAGCCTGCAGTGTTAGCAGCACAAGTTCTCCTCTTCATGAGCAAACACTGTACACCATGAAGGTGTTACTGCAGTCACAGACACCTACAAGCAGCAGCAGCAGGGGATCTTTTGGAAAACAAAATGTGGTGAAAAGAAACTTTGATATCATCTTCACTACATCTCAAAGTCATGACTTCCAAAAAAGTCATGTTCAGTAAAGAAATCCTGCTGCCATACTTTGCTCTCACCATCAGCATTTCATTGCACATTCTCCAGGTGCTGTTATATGTCAGACCATGGTACTGGAAGTTGGATCTTGGCAGCCTGTCAAGTCAGCCTAAGGCTCATGGGAGGGAGAAGCTGATACCATGCTTCAGATCTATGACCCCTCTGATGATTCTTCCCAAGCACCTCGGAAGGGAGGTGCCACACTCCCCTCTCCAGGACTATACATCACAAAGATGCTGGGAAGGGTGAGCCACCAGGAAAGAAAGCAAGGCATCAAGGACGAAATCTTGCCCCACCACCACCTTGGGTATCAGACCATATCATCCAGCCAGCTCTGGGCACAGCAGCTTTCTGCCTGCTGCTGCTGCTGCAGCAGCCCTGTGTGAACACCCTGCCCTGCAAGGAAACGCTGCTCGATCTCAGGGATGCCTGTAGGTGATGATGTGAAATGTGAATAAGGAAAGCAGTTTGTGGAGAAAAGTAATGATCCCTTTGGGATCTTCCCAGTTTATATGCAATTACATCAAGCAGCTAAAAAGAACAAATGCTCAGCAGAGAAAGGAGGCAGATAATCCGCTGGTGTAAAGCCCTGCAGCTCCCAGAAGTGGTAAACGATGTAAAGCAGAGCTGACATTTGAGGATGCATACGATCCGCTCCTCTACGTATGTCAGGACATCTGCTACTACGACCTCATACAGCTAAAACTACCTCTGCCTTCACCTACGGCTGCTGCTGAGCGTAATGTGGAGTAACTCACTGAGCTGAACTGCACAGAGGGGATTCCGCTCCTTCATGCCAATTTATAGCCAATTGAGGCTTTCAGCTACTATTATTTATCACCAGGGCTCCCTGCTAACCGTTATCACATTGGTGAGAAGTTACTCAAAATGAGTTTCCAAATTAGCAACTCTGCATTCATTTCTTTTATGTTCGTTTCAGTTTATGAGGAATGTCAGCAAATCACAGGATCCCACTCAGGGTAAATTACCTGGGGATTTTATGCATGATCGTTCTGCTGAGCTGCAAAGGCAGCATGGTAGTGAGCTCGTCACGCCTCTCACAGTGCCCAAAGCACCAGGGAGGAGCCCAACTGCTTCCAAAGGATGATCAGGGTGGAAAGATGCTTGAAACATCTTGCAATGAATGAGGCTTCCCCATGCAGATTTAGAGCATGCCCAGGCCATGTACCCGTCTCTCAAATCCTGTAACAGAGTTCCTCTCTCCCTGAATTTATCATTATTGAATGAGAGAGGGAACAAGTCCCTGTTCTCTTTCTGCCTGATTTTATTTTCTCCCAGCAGAAAGCAAACTGGGGTTTGTTTTGTTTAGAAGTAAAGAAATAGCAGGTCTTGAATCCACAGATTTCTGTCAACAGTTATATCTTGGAAAAACAGTTGTGTTGGCAGCAAAGTGAAAGATTCCTGTCTACTGGAGCAGCCTTTGGCCTCTGTGGAAGTTTCTCCTGATCCCAGACAGATGGAGCATGTCTCCTACCCTGCCGCACTCCAGCAATTTCTGCTCCAGGATCCCTGTGCCAAGTCAGACCAGACCCAGAAATGGGATAAGAGTCAAAGGCACCAGTTCCCACAAGGAGGGCTGGGAAAGAGGAGTTTATGCTCCAGCAGCAGAATCAAAGATATCAAGGAATGTCACTTGTTTTCGCAGAGGTGGAGGAACAGGAGGTCCAGGGGGCAATGCTGAGGACCAGCTGCTCCTTCTCATCAGAGTGGCACCAGTAACAGGTTTTCTGAGGTGCAATTTGACAGCACTGGTCCCATGCAACAACCTGAGGGTATTAAGCTGTGCTTTGAAGGACAAAAGCTGCCTGGTGAGGTGAGAAACAATATAGAGACACAAGGCAGAAAGACCAGAAACAAAGTTTGCTCCAGGTGACACAGGCCAAAAAGAAATTGTCCCTGGCCATGCCCAAAGCTGTAGAAGGGCCACAGTATGCGAGAGGAAAAAAGCAGCAGTTTGCTTTTCTTGCAAAATCTTCTGGCTGGGACCCAATTTATCCCATGCAGATCCCTCCATTGCAGTGAGGATGGGTTTAGCCTCCAGCATAGGAATGACAAGTGTCAGGAATTACTCTCAGGCCACTCGGGCCAGGAAGGACAGTAATGAACAGGGTAAGCTGGCCTTCCCAAAACCATGATGATGTTTGGACACAAGCTTTGGCCTTTCTACTTTCTCTTTTTTATTTTTTTTTTTACTTTTTTTTCCCCCCAAGGCATGTGACCAAATTATAAAAATAGTTCTGTCCAGCTGCCTTCAGCCTTATGTTACCATTCCTTCCCTAATGATTCTTCTGGGAGCCAAAAGCCCCAAATTCTGCACAGCTCTCATGCTCTCTTTCTGCCCTGCAACATGGCCAAAGTTGACTTTCACATTAAATTTCCCAGCTTGGAAACGAAGCAGAATAGGGAAGGGAGGATGACATTTCTTTCCAATCCCTCTTTCAATGTCACATCAGGGCAAAGCTTTCAGAGGGACTGGAGTAGAACGGCTGCCAAGCCACAGCTCTGAACATCACTCAGTACATCTTGGTGCCCTAGAAATGGAAGAGCTCTTCATAAAAATAAACTACTGGGTCCATTTCTCATCTTAATCCTTGGGACCTTTCTTTCCTTGTGGACCCCCTTCCTGCTGCTGGACCCCTTGGCCCCAGCCCAGTGCCATGCTGCCGGCTGCCCTTCTGATGGACTCTGCCATGTATCCATTCTTAAGTAAAAAAACAACTGGGTGGTGAGTCTGTGGACTTGCACACAGAGATGGCTTGAAGTCTCTTTTAGTGGTTTTGCACCTTTGATCTCTGGAAGATGAATTTGAAGCCCAGAAAGGGCTTTTGTGCTGGCCAAGGAAATAACCGCATAAAAGAACAGAGAGAGCTGATAAAGAATGGGGCAAAAGGACCATGCTGCAAAGGAAAAAGGCAGCCTACCTCTATGTCTTGAAATGCCCAAGACATAAAGTGGGAATTGGCAAAGGTCGGGCTGAATTGGCTCTTGCAGAGGGTGACAGGAAAAATAACAAGAGTAGGTTTAGCCATATAGATCAGAATAAAAGAAGGAAAGAAGAAATGGAGCTGCTGTACAAAGAGACTAGGGTATAGATTAAAGTTAGTCCAAGTGTGATCCAAAACTAATGCATCCTCTGTCTAACATCATGTCAGTGTTCAGATGGCATGAAAATAACAGAGATGAGGAGATCGATATGGAAGTGTCACATTCCTCTAGATTGAGTCAGAGGGCAACACAGAGCTCACACCATGGGCACAGCTGATTCCTATTCCCCAGCACTGAACACCTCACACTGCTCATGGAAACATTCACCTATCATGGGGAAAGGAGAACAGAAAATGCAGCACCTTGACTGAAGAGAGAGAAAAATGCCACTGCAGACTGTTCAGGTGTTCCATGCCACATGCTAGGCATACAGCAAAGTCCAAGGGAAGGGGGAGCAGGAGCTGCAAGCTATCAGACTCCTTTTCCACTCCCCCAAAGGTGCCAGACAGCCTGATAAGATAATGCAGATAAGATACTGCCTCCATTTATGGGAGGAATGGAAATCTAATCTAACTCACCTGCAGCAAAGTGTTTGTTGGAGCACCTCAGCACTCTACCCCCAATAGTGTGAGACTACAAGGACTACTCAATGTGCTTTGTGGCAGCTCAGCATCAGCACTCAGCTCCTGGGCTGGCAGGGCTGTGGCAGGGGCTGGGGCAGGCTTAGGACAGGTTTCTGTGGATGATCTTATCCCAAACCAGAACTGAGCTCACAATGTTCATGGGCCTGAAATGTTCCAGGTAAATGGAGATCCAGACACAGGAGTCTTGGAATGTTGCTGTGGGAATATTCCAGCTTCATGACTTGTGGCCAGTGTTGACCCCAACCAAAAATACTGGAGGAACATCTCGTTCCCTTTAGCTCCTACCTGCCTGTGGCACACTAAGGACTAATTCTCCTTCCCATAAGTGAAGCACTTGACTTGCCATCTGATTTCTAGAGATTTCTAGGAAAATGCGCAGCTCTGCTAAGCAGAAAGGCGAGACTGTGATGTGCCTAATCAGCTATGCTAATCTAATGCTGCCACACAGAGCCAGCACACACAGCTCCCATCACACACAGGCTCCTGCTGCAGAGCCCAGCAGCACTGATTTGTTTATTTGCAGTGATTTACCTTTGAATTTCTCACCCTCTTTCCAAGAAGATGGCATCCCCAAACACGAATTACCCCCCTGTGCCTCTCTGGTGCCTCTCCAGGCTTTGGAGATGGAAGGGAAGCAGGCTGGGTCCAGGGGCTCAGCTTGCAGAGGGCTGCAGGGGAGTACTGGAACAACCACAGCTCTAACTCAATTTCTATCCATTTTCTCTTTTGCCTTCACTTAATTATAGATTATTATTTTTTAAACTGAAGCAAACAGAGTAGATTCTGCTTCCAACTGAATTGCCCACAGGCAGGCTCCTCTCCTCCATGCAGCTGATACAATCCTTATAGCAAGCTCCTTCTCAACGGATGAGCAATCTTCAGGGAGCAATGCCTCATTTGGGAAGTGTCCTTCATCTTTCATGGAAAGCAGCATTTAATTTCCAGTTGTTACTGGCTGTTTCATGCAGCTCTTCAACTAAATAAGAAATGGCATCTGGGCACAAACTTAAAAGAGAGCAATTTGCAGCTTGAATTGGGACAAAAAGTTAGCATCTCAATATATTTTGCCAACAAGGTGTCCAGAGCAATGATAGAAAGGGTCATTTCATATTACTAGCCTTTTCTACAGCCCTACCTATTTGTTATGCTGCAGATGAGAATTTATTTCTAAATAAGTTGTTTCAAAGAAGAAAACAAACCATTCTCCTTTGAAAAGTGTCAATGGGAGACTTCACAAAGATTTCTAAATATAGATACTTCAAAAGAACAAGTGCAATAAGGAGACTGGTCAAAACGTATCCTTCTTGGCACAGACTGGCAGCTTTGAAGAATTCATGTTTTCTGATGGAAATATGCTAAATGGAAATTCTTCCCTGGCAGGTTTCTGTGCTACAGCAGCCCTGGCTTACCCCCACACAGCTGCTTGTCCTGGCAAGGGTACTGTGCTGATCCCATCCCAGCACAGAGCTGGAAGTTGCTGGGTACAGGATGACAACCTGACAGCTTTTCCCAGGCCCATCATGGCCCTCTTCCACTTCCTTCACTACACACTTTGCAGTTTGAGGTCCCACTGTGGGGTACACAAAGCTCAGGACAAGGGGAGTGAAGGTTCTTCTCCAGAATGTAGGACTTGGTTCAGCCAGCTGGCCAGGACCCTTGAAATTACCCCATCCCTTGTCCATCCCTTGTATAACCTAAACTCAGTGGGTCTCCCCACCTCCTGCAAGGCTGCAGAGGTCACTTTGGGCTCTCCCAAACCCCATTCCCTGCCTCCCTTGGGGATCCCACGCTGCACAGTAGGAGCCCTGCAGGCAGAGAATCTGTCCCTGGGCAGAAATCAGCAGTGGAAACGGGCTGGTCTTTCCTCTGCAAGTCCAGCTGAATCCCACCAAAATATTTCTGAACATATTTGTAATGATTTAAGCAGCTCTGGAACACACCCTGCACACTCCAGCTGAGGTTTTTTTGGGGAGCATGCTCTTCTGAGAGAGCTATTTCCTATTTTTGTCAGCACATTGAACACAGCCTCTAAATTAAAATCTTCTATTTCCAGACTATTTTGATCAACTCTGCTTCCTTCAGTTTAAAAGATACAATAAGAATAGATGAGCTCTTACAAATTAAAAGCCTCTCTTGCTTAACAAATTGTCTCTTTGCAATAATTAATTGTCTGGAGAGAGACTCTAGCCCTACGTTTTTGGCCTAATTCCAGGCTGTGTAAGGGATGGGGGGAAAAAAAGTATATTTGGGAATTTGTTGCCTCACCACACCAGCTCTCACAATTCCCATACAAGGCAGGATGTGTCTGACCAGTCCAGAGGTGAGCCCATCCCAGGCACAGCAGTGTCTGTTCTCCTCCATCAGCACAGCTGTCACTGAGCGCCTGTCACAAGTCTCAACTTGTGGTTTGGAGGGGGAAGTCTCCAGGAACATTTCACTGCCTGCTTTAGTTTTTAATTTTTTTTTTTTTGATAGGTGATTATTATTAAACAGCAGGTCTGCTACTCTGAGCCACTATGGCCATTCCCACATTGACAGTTCCCAGAAGCTCATGGTATATGGGGTTGTGGAGATGGAAGATGTGAAAGCAATGCACAGGGACAGGGGTGGCTGTTGCTATCTATGCCTCTTGCCCAATGCTCTAACTCCCTGATGACTTTGGGACTTTGTCCAACCCGCATTTCCTTAGGAAATTCCTTCCAGTGCATGCATCATCCTTATGATGAGTAAGTCTAAATTAATCTTAGATTTTGCACTCTAAGCCCTTGGCTGCTACTCATTCTCTCACGGGTATGGAGCTCCTACCCACCTTCCCTGTGACGAAACTGGAAATAAAGTGGGCTGTGACATCTACCCCATTAAACTCTTGTAGTCTTTTCTCAGAGACCTCCAGACCTCTACCACATGTGCTTCTCACTCTTGGAGCTTTTCAGCCAGAAGAGCCTCCATGCAGAAGAAGGTCGTAGTTGGCTTTGCTTTTACCCTGGTAGATGCTGCACTCAGGAGGCAAGGGGGAGGCTGGTATCAGCCAGGATCAAGCCTGGTACTGTGAGAATTCCCACCTGCAGCAGAGGACATTCACACTGTGGGTCAGGGCAGAAAGATCCTCTACTTCTTTAACCCCATCCCGCATGACATGCAGCTGCAACACCGTTGCAGGGATCATCATCCCACAGATGCAGCCCCAGTTTTGACAAAGTTGCATGCAATCGGACAGGAGACAGAGGTTGCAGCAGTTTGGTAGGGAGGAATGACACATTGCTGGTGCTGTGCACCTACACCAGTGTGCAGCCTTTCATCTCGTGCTGGGAGCAGCTCAGCACTACGTTGGCTTCTTGGACCCTCTGCAACCTTGGTCCCTTCAGGGCCTCCCCATGTCCTGTCTGCTTGTGTTGGCAGATCAGGCAGGGGCACAGCAGCGTCCCAGCCTGGGGGCCAGGCAGAGTGGGAGCTGGTAGCAGCTGCCAGCAGCCTGTCTGGGCAATGCCTGAGTCCAGGTCCATGCCCAGATCTCAGTGCTCCTTGCCAGCCCCATGGTGGCCCCGCTGCAGGGGAACGTTTTGCTAATCCTTTCATTCCTGCCAGGTGCCCAGCAGCACAGCCTCCTGCCAGCTTTGCAGGGAAAAGGCTTCGGAAGCACCTGGGGCTCAAGCAGGGAATCCTTCCCTCTGATGTGGGGAAGGGGCAGGAGCAGGATCCACCTTTCAACCCTGAAGGCTCCTAAACAACCCAAACAGCCTCAGAGCAGGCACTTACATACACAGACCAGACTTCACGGGCCCCAAGCTGAAATCAAGAAGCTTATTCCAGCAGAAATTGGCTGACCTTCCTGACAGAGGGCCAAGGAATGCTGGGAAGGGACTGAGCAGGGCTGAAGCCTAAAGCATTCCATTCTCCCGCCCTGCTCCTGGACCACGACTCAGCCTCCTCCACACACAGAGAGGGCAACAGATCTGCATAGCTCCAAATTAACCTGCTGATATCACCCAGGCCATGATCTCAGCAATGTTTGGAGGAGGATTAAATATTTATCTGGAAAACAAGGATGTGGACAATTGCATTTGGCAGGATTAGTGATAAAGCCCATAAAAACCCACTCATCAGAGCAGTAGCCAGTTTCTCCCTTTCCCAGGGATGGCTTGTGCACACCAGCAGGTGGATCACACTGTGTCAAGGCTCCTACTCCCCTCTCAGCTTTTGGTTTGGGGGGAATGACTGTCACCTCCTCCCACCGACCTCAGCCAGTGCTTTTACTCTTTACAGGGAGTCAGAGAGATGAAAACCCCTATGCTGGTGTCACACAAACTGCTCCATCCCTAGCATGGTTTAGTCTGTGAACAGCAATATTTGAGTGAACAGAGAACCCTTCTTTACTCTGTACACACTGGAAAATGTGAGCCTTCAGTTCTCCAAAGGAGCTCCATACTAGTGTGGAGCCAGCAGCACCCTCCAGTACTTGTTAGAGCTTGGAGAGCTTTGTGTAACACAAACAGACCAACAACGTGGAAACAAACCCCTAACATCCTCTCTCTGCACTAAGAGAAACCTAAGAAATATATCACAGACTGTGTCTGTAGTCTGACACTGTATCACAGCAGATGGAATCCTGCTAAGCATCCTTGGGATCAGCATTGCAGCAACCAAGACAGTCAGAAAGGCCCAAGCATCCTCTTCTTTTCCATTACATGTGTTCCTGTACAAGAAAAGTGCCTTTGGGCAGAGATATTCCTGGAAAAGCCAGGATTTATGGCATGCCAGAAATATATACGCAAGCAGGATGTTGCTCTGGAGCTTAGCCACAGCCCAGCAAGGGTCTCCTACCACCCTGGAGAGCTGCCTGGTCTACAGGCAGGAGCAGTTCCTTGCACAGCCCCAGACTCACTGCAGATGTTTTAACATCCTTTCCCTGTAACATTTACTTCCCATGGGTATGCTCTGGCTTACATCTGCAGATATATCCTGTCCCTGTCAGGGAATATCAGAGATTTGTGTCACAATTTATCATTTTGTCCAGCACAGGATTTCACTAGAAATTATTTGCTTAAAAAGGAGAAAAGCATATAAACACATCAGGGAGGTCTTTGTCTTTTATTTTCACTATGTATAGAATCCACCGGAAATCAAAGCCTTCAGGTGATTTGAGTCAACCAGTGGCCCCTCCCTGCTAGCTAAGAAGTTCAGTAGCCTATGATGGGGTCAGTACCATTCCATGGCTTTTTACTTTTGGCTTTCCCAGAGGAAACAACTCGGCACAAACCTATTTCCCTAATCCATGATCTTCTACCAGAGTTCACATGAATGTCTCTAAAATTCAATGAGACACCTCACTGACTTCTTTCAGCCTGCACTTCCCAAGGAGCTGCTCTACACCCAGATGCTTTGTTTTCTGAACATTTTCTACTCCTCTTCTCCCTTCTCCTTTGGCTTTTCCTAATCCAGCTCAGTCTGGGGAGAGCAGCACAAAACTGCACCTTGGAGCCCTTCTCAGAGCTGAGCTACCATATGTGATTTACCATGTTGGCTGCCAATTTCCAGGCATATCTTCACCATCTGAGACTTTTCAGGAGCTCTCATCTTTGCCAAATCTCACATTCCTGGAGTCCCCAACTTTCCCTGGCCTCTCTTGCACTTTCCCATCCCCTAGCATTGCTGTAACCTTTAATAACTGCTGCTTACACACACACACATACAGAGGATGTCAGAGACTTCTCTTTGCCATTTTCTGACTCGCTATTCTGACTCCATGGCCCACTCAGGGAATATCACAGTTTGTGAATGTCTCCGCTTGCTGTCTGCCCCATGGAGCCAAGCCTGGCGCGTGTGGCAGGTCAGCTATCAGGTCTGATAAGTATCAAAGGCCTCCTTCCTTTTGAGAGCTTCCCAAGGATGATGTTTTCCAGCCACAGGCTCCTCAGGTCTCACATCTGCCACTTCCCAGGGTGCAGATGCACAGTGCACAGCAGCCCATACCAGCAGGAATGTCCCTGCAAGGCTCCTTTCAGCTCTAGGTCTGGTCACTTCCCCACATCACTGCAGCAGATTCTGAACACAGTGTCCATCTGCAGAGCTGGGAAAGAGGGATCCAGCCTGGGACAGGCATGGCAGCCCAGCCCCAGCTCCAGCCATCAGCAGTCTCTAGCAGTCTCTGGCTGCATCAGGGTGTGGGTTCCAGTGGCTGGGGGAGACAGGATAGGGAGGGACAGTACAACCATTCCTGTCTGCTGGCTGTCCATGGAGGCTGATGAGACAAGTGAAAGTTGAACACTCAAGTCTCCCCAGAGGCCTTGGGAGGATGGATCACCTTGAACTCAGAGCCTGTTCCATGGGCAGCAGGGACATTTTATTGGGAGGGTTTAGGGCAAGGGGCAGGGAGAGGGAATCCTGCCTTTTGATAACCGAAGCACTTTGTCCCTACATGGCGCTTCTCATCCTGAGACATCCAGATAAAAGATACCTTGTAAATAGACCCAAGCGAGGGCCCCTGGAATAAATCAACACCCCAGCGGCTTTAGCTGACGCAGACATTCCTGAGCAGATTTGAATCTTGTTTTTGAGGAGGGTTTCCTCTGCGTCCACAGGCTGCACACATCAGCCACTTGAGAGTCATCGAGCAGCCAGTCCACAGCACAGCTACCCAGACACATCACAGGGCTGCTGATCAGTGGGAAAACTCTCTGGCTCCAGCAGATCATAAGCTTATTAAAGATAGATTTGTGCTTTGGTCTGCAGAGATAAACAGATCAAAGACATTTTGGTCTGTGTGACATTGTCACCAGTATTCCCGTTTGGAAGATATGGAGACTGGGACATGCTCTCCATTCCCAGCACAGGGCACTGGGGGAGCTCAGCCCAGCTAGAGGAGCAGCAGAATCCGTCTGTTTCCAGCCCAGAGAGCCCAGGGCCACATCGATCCTTGGCTATTTATGTGGGGCTGCTGGGGCTTGAAGAAACTCACTCACAGGGCATCACTGCCTGTACTGCTCTTCCTGGGCCATGCGGATCCAGGGGTGGCCAAGTTTCACTGGAGTTCTGTTGTCAGCCCAGAACCTGCTCAGCTCAAGAGGGAATGCTAAAAGGTCTTTGCACAGCTGGCCCAGTAGCTGATATTTGCATAGTGCTTTGAAACCCACAGATGAGAGATTTGAGAGACACGAAAGGCTGTCACTGTCAGTTTGTCATTTGGTGTGGTTTGTCTCTGCCATCGCACGCAAAGGGGACAATTTTCAGGAGAGGTGAGTGCAGCCTTGAGGAAAAGATGCCCAGCTTGGGGCATCCCTGCCACTGACCCAGAGCATGTGAAGCCTCTCTCCAGCACAGTGCAGAACCCCCAGCATGTTGGTGTGGGCTTTTCCTGCTGCCTCCAGTTGCACAAGGAGTAAGTGTGCACCCCAGCATTGGCTGAGCTCCAGTTTCCTCCACTCACTTTACTGCTACCCCACCTTTTTCCTTATCTCACCTCAGGGCAACTCAATAGTCACCATCTTCCCTGAGCCATCTCTGGGAAATCTCACCCAAATCCAGGCCCAGTTTTATTTGTTCTCAGGGAGCTCACATGGATTGCAAATCCAGAAACTGGGAGCAAGTGACAACATCAGAGCTCCAGGCAGCCAGCAAGTGTGTGCCTGCAGAAGAGAGCCAGGAGGGAGGAAGGCTTTTCACATAGGAAGCCAGCAGCAAAAGCCCTGAAACCTTAATGTTAGTGGGAAAGGTGACAGTAGCACACAAGGAAGCAGCAGCGGGAAGCAGTAGGCATCACACCCTTCTCTCTGTACCAGGCAAAGCTCGGTGGAACCCGACACACCACGTGCTCGGAGTTCTTCTCTCTTTCAGCATTTCAAATTTGCCGGATGATAACCTCAGTGTCTGAGTTCACAGCTCTGATCCCACCCACTTGACGTCTGACTCATGTTGCAGTCACCGCTGCCTGGATATTGGTATGAGAGGAGGGAGGGAAGTTGAGAGGAGGAGAAGACGGGCAGAGGCAGCCGCTGCCACTCGCAGCACACACTTCTGCCTTCACAACTGGAGCCACACACACCAAGAGAAAGTTGGAGGCAGCGCAGCCCCTGAGGGCTCCCACCCGCTCAGAGGCTGTGGGAAAGCAGCACCTTTCCCAGGTAAAGCTTTTGCCTTACTTTTTGCTTAGTTGTTACACTGGTAAATTACTTTCTAGGTGAGCTCTCAGAGGGGTTGGTGGGTCACTGCTGAGTTTCGGGTGTGCTCAGCACCCTGCAATGGGCCACCTGGGTCGGAGCAAAAGGATATCACTCATCGGACCCTTGTGACATCGGCACCCTTTGATGGCTGGAGCAGAGGACAGTTTGGGGACTTTGTTGGCTGTTACTGGTGGGGACAGATGAAACTGAGAACATCAGGGTCGGAGGAAGGATGTGGGTGGAGTGTGCCCATGGCATAAAGGCAGAGCCCTGCCCTGTGGTGTGCAGCATCTCTGTCCAAGCAGCCCCCCACGAGGTTTCTAAGCTGACTTCTTGCACGAAGCTGCTTGAGCCCTTTCTCTGAGCACTCCAGCCTCTCCAGCCCTCCACACCCGGGCAGACGGCCATCTGCTGCTGCCCCA
>VYZS01039583.1:26411-56704 GCA_013400695.1 Neodrepanis coruscans | reverse complement strand
CTTTAAGGTCCCTTCTAACCCGATCCATTCTATGAATCTTTGATATCAGAAACCACACTAAGTCATGGAGACATGCCTTAAAGCAAGGCACAAACACATTACTGCATCACGTCCAGCCAAAATGTCATTGACTGACATGATTAAGTTCAGAGAGCTCAAGATCAAAGTCAAAAATTGTATTCTTTCTTTCAGGCACTGTTCTGGCTAAAAGAACATTCTATTACAGCACTTAACATTCCCTTCCACACTGAAGGGAACCACCCTGTTCACTGCCTCACTGTGAGGCTGCCCTTCATTCTATGCAAATTTGCTCCTCCTTATTTGCTTTGGAAACTTGTTGGCAGGAAGCCATCTCCAACTCTACAGGGCATCTGGAGCTCAGGCTTTGATTTTAGAGGATTAGTCTCACACTATTCTGGATGAAAAGGGGAGCTCAGTCAAGCAGGTATTTTCTTCAGTTCCCAGTACCATGACAGCAGCCTTCTCCTTCTGTTGTTCAAAACATATTGTTTAAAGATGCACTTTCAGATTTCTGTGAGGAACCCAAAGGAGGAGGCAGTTAAAGTCAGCTTCTTTATCAAATTCCAGAACAAACAACTTAATGAAAAACACTCAAATTTGATTACATGTAGCAGCTGCACATTTTTTAGGTGGCATTCTTAATTTTTCATTCAATCTTTAGTAACTAAATTAAAATAAATGAGAAAAATGCCAAGAATCTAGAAGTGATGTTCTTTCAGAGCTTGCTCCTATCTATTTTTTTATCAGCCTGGTTTCTAAAAGACAAAAAACTTTTGCAATCTTGTTGTATCAGAGTGTTTGGTTCTGTGTATCCCCTTCTTCCTTAACTCTATTACTACATCCCCACTTCCCCACTAATTTATTTGATATGAAGACCAAAACATGAGTGATACTAAGACAGAACCAGGTTTTTATGTGAGCAGCTAACAAGTAAAGGAGAGATCCTTAAAAACACACTAATCAACGAGAGGCACCTTGCATTAGCTCAACCCATCAATCACAGGAAACTGCACATTAGATATTATAAATAACCCACCTGTGAGAAAAAAACTCAGATCACTGCTTCTACTTTATTAGACACCTGAGAATCCAGCCATGAGATACAAGTCCCTTGGCAAGGCAAGTTTTGCTGCTTCTTCTGCTGCTAGATCTTCTCATTTTAAAACAAGCATTAAGAAAATTTCCCACTTCTTTCATCCATCCATGTGACTTCTTTGACCTCTCTGAATTCTAGTATTTACATCTATCCTTCACTCTTTCAGGCTCATTTCTTTACCTGATGTCAGCTGATAATGGTTAGGCGGGTAGCAAACCAGATAAGGCTTGTTTCGCTTACCACTTAATGAGGGGCAAAGGGGCCAAAAAATGTTCAACATAATCGGTGTTCATAAATTCTGCACTCAGATATCTTATGTAAAGAAAAGATACTAACTGTTTTGTAGTGGTAGATGGAGCCTTTCACATTTAATGTTGGGTTTGTTGGGGTTTTTTTGCACGATTTTTCAAAATGAACATCCCTTTCTGAGGAAAATAACATAATTAGATGCTCAGGAAAATAATTCCTTTGCCTTCAGCTTTTTCATTTTTTCATAACTTCTGAGTACCCTACCTTCTTTTCAGCTAAGACTTGTTTTGTTACCATCTTCTGTTCTCTAGCATATTCTTTGGTTGCTTTTAATGCTTGCTATTTCCATCTTGACTTCAAACCAATGGATCTGTCCCGCTCTTAATTCCTGGGAAACTCCAGTGCAACAACTGAGCTTCCCCTGCAAAGATTCAATTTCTGGGCAGCACTTTGCTCACTGTGTCTCAGGGGTGTACCCACACTGGCAGTTCAGATCGAAAATATGCTTTTGGAGATGATTTCCTAGCCATCCCCATGGCCAGCCATGCTTTTCTTGTCATACTGCTATGGCCTCTGATAGGCATGCAGACAGTGGGAAAAAGCTAGAACTAGTGCAAAGTAAAAATTCCCTGCAATGTGGCTTGTGTGAGTGTCATTTTCTCAGGATCAACAAAATGCCCTACAAATACATTTTAACTCAACCTTTTATAGTGATAGTACATACCACTGAATGCAAAAAGAGAAATGCCCCCAGAATTTCCGAGGAGTATTTGTATAATTTCAATTCATCAATGTTTAACCCAAGGACACTCGCAGCATTTTCTCTTCTCATTTGACTTGTTTGCTGTATATGAGGATGAGTCTGCTGCTGCCTGAGCCCATTTTGTGACTAAACCACTCTCAAAGTTCAAGTTTATTAATAGCAGTCAGATTTAAGATTAATCCAGCTGAATGGGATGCAGTCAGTCTGGGAAGGTTAAAGCTGTATAGCCTCCACGGAAATAAAATAGAGAAAGTAATATACCACAGAAAGCTTTAAAAACTGAAGTTAGCTCTACAGTTTAGGCATGTAAAAACAGTACTCTTGTTCTCTGTATCAAACTGGCTGACTGCAGAAAAGGCTGGGCTAGGTTCTGTTGTCAAGTTGATCTTGTGGCAACTTGGATGATCACAAATGCACCAAATTACACAAAATAATTTAAAAAAGGATTGTCAGAAGACCAAGCGATGATACCAGTATACTACTTTACTATTACACTTGTGATACATTGAGACCTCAATTTTCTTGACTTTAGTGTTACTGATTCTGACATTTGTTGGACTACAGTGATAACTAAGTGAATAAACCCAATCTTAGAAATTTCTTGGGTATCCTTGTTTTGTTTTTCATTTGTCAGTGCTGTGGTATTTCTGTGTAATGACATTAACAAAGTTACAAGGCTGAAGACAAGATATGAAGAGACCAGCATTACTCAGTGCTACAGCAGAGAAAAAAAAACAAACAAACTCCTAAAAGCACTTACTATAACTATCTGAGATTTATTCTCTTTTATGTGGAACTAGAGTCTGTAAATAGAAATTCAGCATATCAAATTAATGATACTGAAAGGAATTACAAAGGCATCTGAGTTACATATTCATCTAACCATATATGAGTTCCCCTTAAATGGCACTTTATGTTTTTTGCAAATTGAATTAGACACAATCTCATAGTGTACATTAGCAGGAATTAAATACTGAACTAGTTCCAGAGAGGCTTCATCCACCACATATCACCCAAACCATTTTATTTCTGAGTATGAAACAGTTTATGTAGGCTCAACAATAGCCTATGCATCTTTACTGAGATGCACGAATTCTACACAAGACATAAATCACAATTATAGCAAATGTGAATTCTCATCATTATCTGACCTCATCAGCCTGACCTTCCCAGGGTCCAATTAGGTTATTTCTGGGTTGCCACTGAGATTCACATAATGTAAAAACTGGAGAGGAAAGAGATTTTTATTCCTGGCTTCAATCGCAACAGCGTACAGTTATAGACTGTAAGCCAAGGAGTGAGCTGCAAAACAGAAATGCTCATCACAGGTCCTGCTCCCTGAAGCCATGTGTGCTCACTGTGAGGCTTATGACAGCTTGGCACAAAGTTGCTATGATTAGTTTGCACTGACTTAGATTAGATACTTTCTATTGTGGCTTTTTTTTTTTTTTTTGGTTGGTTACTCTGGGGGTGGTTTTTTGTGTTTGTTTGTCTTCCAGAAACTGCCCATGTAGTCTATCTTTGCAGTCCTTAACATCCACCAGCCAAGAAGCACAGAAGGGCAAGAAGAACATGGCAGCTGACCCCTGCTCCTGCCTTCAACCTCTATACACATGGTTGCTATCACCACACCCCAAAGTTTAAAAAAACTACAATTCAGTTTGATAAGATTATCAAGGAAATTGAGTGCCTGCCTCCCAGAAGATGATATCTATGAAAAGAAGGTGAATTTTTCTTTCCAGAAAGCCCCTTGGATATAACTAATGCTCCTTTATATTGAAGCTCACAGGGCCTCTATTCTGGTTTAGTCATATTGTATTGGTCTGCATTGTGAATAGACTACCACTGCAAGGAAATACTTAAACTGGAAAAAAAATGGCACAGGGAAAAGGATGCTTCAGTTAAGATGTGCTAGTCAAGATATTAACTGAAGTTAGCCAGAACTGGAAGGTAACAAGAAACATCTAGCATTAAAGGTAGCCGTAGCAATTTTGTACTTCAAGGAAAATGGCTACTGTGCTGTAAACATCAAGGCGCTCTGGCCAGCTTAGTGTTCTAAATCCCAGACTATTGCCAAGCTAGCAAAGCTATATGGACTTTAATGATAACAAAATAGCTTGTGTCAGCATCCACTGACTTTGGTAGAGGTGTCTGACAGAAGTGGAGGTGTGGAGGCAGAAGGGATTACAAGCATGATAAAAGAAAAGACAAACACTGATTTCTTTGCCCTAGACATCCCCTGTGAAATTATGAGAGCTTGAGGGCTTCCCAAGTGCAAGGATTGTTCCTTGAATGGCACTTTTTCCTTCTAATTTTGAAAGCGTGGACATAAAATGTCTGAAGGAAGGGGAAATTCTAATAAAGTCCCGTCAGACCTATTTTAAAACCGATGTGCTCCATATTCTGTTTATACCAATCTAAAGGAATTCAAATCAACACAAGGTTATAAGTAGTTATTAGCTGTCTGACAACTTTTCCTCCCAAACCTCATTAATGGGAATCTGCTCCAAATGAAACCATTCATGCCATGCTGCCTCTCACATGCACAGCCTTGAATTTTAAATGATTTATTCCCCTTTATATGCTTCCACATTGCAGCCAACACCTTACACAAAACCAGCTATATTCCCTTATTATCAAAGCAGATCCTGGGTGATGCATGGGGGGAATTGTTAGCTTTGTCCACTCTTGTCAATGGATTTATTTAATATATATATGTCTCTTGATGGCATTTCTTTATAAAAGTAGCTTTCTAAATGTTTTTTCCACTGGTTTTGGACCAGCACTGCTGTACATTTCTCACATTGCTGTTCACTAAATCACCACATTACCACTAGTAATGTACTACTAGCAATACTACTAGTACTACTTTTAAGACAGTGGTCCATGTGCACTCAACAGGTGTAAAATAGGGAAAAAGAAAAGCAAGACATTTTTGCCTGAGGTGTATGTGGTGGTTTCTCTGTGTGAGTTGTGATTCTCTCTGTACTTCTGCTGGGTTCTCAGCTGCCTTCTGTACATTCCTGTCTCTTTTCTCCTTCTCTTTGCAGGTGAGAAAACACTGGCTTGCATGTGCCAGAAATGGATTTGCTATAGTAGCTGCCTGAAGGTCTGAAGCTCTCCTGCTCCACATGCATACCAGATGTGGTACAAGCACAGCTGAAAGCTATTTCATAGTAGCAGTCAGATGTAGCTCTCTATCTTGCAGTCATTGCACCTTGTCCCTGGTGCTTGTCACCACTCCTCTGCTGAGGCTGGTTAGCAGAATACAGCACCAAGAGCTTCCCTTAAATGTCAAGACAAAAGTGGCTGCTGGGTGGGGGCTGGGTTACAAGACCACTCTTCATGCTGAAGCTTACATGCACTGCTCAGCCCTCTCAGTTTTAGGAAGGTGACCTACAGCAAAGGAACAGGGACAGGAGCCTGGGGAAAGAAGGAGCAGCACAAATGTCACTGATGACTGTCATGTATGAACATGTGTGCCAGCAGTAAACAGGTTTTTATATTAAACTCTCTGGTTGGTGAAGAACACAAAGGACCTATTGTGCAACACACTGTCACACTCAACCACAGTGGAAAGTGGTCCCCATGCAACATCTAAGGAGATAATTAGGAAACCAGGTAGATTGAGAACTGGGTGGAACAGGAAGATGACCCAGCCCTGGCAGACCCTGTCACTAGTGACAGAGCAAGGACATGCATCCTCAGAGTGATCCATGTTGAAAGCAAGGAACAAAGTTCTGATAAATTGTGCTATAAAACCTTGTTCACTGTGGTGTATGGGTGAGATTAGGTTCAGAGCATGAAAGTCACCATTTGACCCACAGAGCAGGCACAGGTTAAAAGGAGACTACTTAGAAACTTCTTTGACTAGAATTATTCAATCATGATGCAGAATACTCCCATTTTTGGTGAAGACCATGCTATATCCTGCTGTCTTTGAGACAGGCAGGTAGCTTGTAAAGTCTGATCTTGAAACTGAGACAGCCTATAAATTGAGCAAAGATTTATGTTTTGGGTTTGTCGTGGTTTTACCACAAAATTAATGATTCTGACAAGAGATGTCTGAGAGAAGCCACAGACACACCCCAAAAGAAACACACAAATATCACAGTTTATTTCACACACACAGAAAAAAACGACAATAAAGTGCAAAAAACAGACAAATTAAGCTTTCCCAGTGCCCATGTTGGGGTGAGAACGCTCCGGAGTAGTGCTGATCTCTTTCTGGGGCTCCCGAAGAGACGCCGGAATAATTAGAGAAGGCCCGCGACCGGTCTGAGGACCCCCCAGCAGCGCGAGCCTCCGCTCGGCTTTTCTGAAGAAAAACACTCAAGACAGTTAGAAACCGCAAGCCCCCTCCCTCTAGGCCCCCGGGAAGGGATTTCAGTGCTGATGGAAGAGATGTGGTCTTTGAACCCGGGCAATAGCTGCAGACAATCGCCAGACCACCCGCCGGGAAAAGAAAAAAAACCACAAGGGAAAAAATCCGACCCCCAGAGGAAGAAGCCCGCCCCCCAGGAATTCACGAGAAAGAATGAGATTCCAAGAGAGAGAAAATCCACCCCTCCGAAAAAAAAGGAATAATCACGAAAAGATGTGATCACANGCGCCCGCAGCCCTGGGCGTGCCCCCAGCCCCCAGCCCGCGTGCAGTCCTGGGCGCGCCCCCGGCCCGCAGCCCACACGCAGACCCGGGCGCGCCCCCAGCCCACGCAGCAGGAAAAAAGACCCATTTTACTTTCATTTTTCACCCTACGACAGGGTTTTTTTTAATTCTACATGCATATAATTCACCTAGTCACTAAACTGATTTTTAAAAATCACTTACATTTTTTCAAGTGGCCAAAATGTTTTAAAAGGAATCACAGAAAATGAGGCAACTTAATTATCGGATCTGCCACACTGAATCCTAGAAAGATAAGGAAGCTGTCTTTTCAATTCTTAGTCTAACGTCATTTGCTTATTCTATTCCAAATGCCATTTAGGTTCACTTTTTGACTGAAAAGTGGAGTGAAACTTTAAATGTTCCCTATACATCATTATTTTTGACATTACTGTTTTTCAAAATAATATGTATTTGTAGGAATTTATTTCTAGCAAAAAATTCAACTGTAACTTAACAAGAATGTATAAGCAGTCTTTCTAAAATAAGCATGTAATATGCAAGAGCTAACCCTTAAAAACCTATCAAAAGTATGCTGAATTTCCAAACTTGCAAACAATGGATTATTGATAGAAATTGAAATATTTTTATTACTGAAATCTTTAAAAAGAAAGTCTGCCACAAGAGACACAGGAATGAGGATGAATGATCTGTGCTTCTGGACAGAGTGCACATCTATTCAGGACAGTTATTTTAAATGGAAAACAGACAATTTAGACTAATTTTTCCCTGGTATAAATCTATTAGCATTAATGGTATTATGACTACTTGTACCAAACTCAAATTTGCCCATGTCTTTCAAAGACAGAACCATTTAACTGTGGGTTTAAAGACTGTAAGCTGAGCTAGATGCTTTAGGAAGAACAGATATATAGGTACAAGCAGTCAGGGTCTTTTTCTTCAGAAAAGGAGGAAGAAAGTGAACTCACTGAGTGCAAGGAAAACAGGAACCACAAGAAAAAAAAGGAGGCCAGATGCTTGCAGCCCTTAGGAAGAAGCAAACTGCCTCATGGCTACGGTTGAATTAATGAGGGTGAGTGAAGTGGTAGACAGTAAGCAAAACAAGGGAGCTGGGAGGAAGAAATGAAAGAGAAAATAAAACTGCTTAGGAAAGGCTGAATGTGTCCAGAGCTAGTGGTCATGTCAGTAGCTGTTGCAGACCAGGATACCAGTGCAGCAGAGATGGATATCTAGGGAACAGGGAAAAGCCCTTCAACTTTGGACCAAGGCCAAGCAGCTCCTAGACCAGGTTATGCTGGCTGAAATACAGACACAGGTCTACAACTGTGCATATCAAAGGAAATTTCTCTATTGAACACAATAGGGAAGAAAAAGTAAATTCAATACAAGCTCTTCCTTCCAAAGAAGAGGAAGAAAAATCAACTCAAAGCCAAATAACCAGTTACCAAATCTGAAACTCGCTAGGGCTGCAGAATTGGTGTTGCTTTGGGGGTCCACACCTAGTTTCCTTAGAGCAGAGGAGTGTGAGGAGGAAGGAGTCTCAGAAAGAGGAATGAAAGTTTTGAACAAATATCTTTCATCTTGCCTATAGGTTCTTCAAATGTCATACTGTGGTTGGCTGGTTTGCATGTTAATGATTCAGACATTTCTAGAACTATCTCTGAACTTTTCAGCGGCTTTGTCCCATCTGTCACAAAATTAAGAATTTGGGTATGTGGCAAAAATATATGTTAGTGTGGATGATTGTTTCATTTTTAATAAGGGCAATAGAAGACCTTCTGGAACAGCTCTGGAACAGGCCCTTCAGCCACACAAAAGCAGAATGTTTGGGGTTGGAAGGGACCTCTGAAGATCATCTAGTCATTTGCTCCTTAGCAAAAAAGACTACAAGCTCTGCAGCGGTTCACTGGAGGCAACTTAAATTCTGATGTCTCTCTTAAATATTATGTGCCAATAATTCTGACAGATTCTCACAATTAACCAAAACTATTTCAGTGTTAAACTCCTATTTAGACAGCAGCAATAGCAGATTTCTTCCATCTGCACATTTTTTTATTCTTCTGAGGAAATGATGTCTGGAATAAGATAAGTGCATTAACCATTGTGCTTCTCAGTCATTTTTTCCTACGCCTTTTCCTGTGCATGGCTT
This sequence comes from Neodrepanis coruscans, assembly GCA_013400695.1. NCBI lineage: Eukaryota > Metazoa > Chordata > Aves > Passeriformes > Philepittidae > Neodrepanis > Neodrepanis coruscans. The sequence continues at coordinate 47,800 of VYZS01039583.1, read as the reverse complement.
CTGTCATAGGTAGCATGACCAGCAATAAGAGACATTTCTAGAACAGCACTTTTCCAAGGTAATTTTTGGCTGCAGTTTTGCTTCCAGCCATTGTCATCTGCATTCAGACACCTTGCACTATTTTGAAGCAGACAAAGTGGTTTGAGACTGTGGAACTGGTAAATGGCAGAAGACAGGTCTAAAGTATATTGTTTTTAAGGAACTCATCGCTCAGAATGAAAAATGACACTGGGTATTCAAGTGTGAGCCAAAATAAATCCATTTTAAAATGGTGATGTCTCTCACTGAATAAAAATTGAAAGACCATGCTCTGACAACGGAGAACAGCCACCTACTTATGGCATGTCAGGATAGCAATAAGTGACTCACCCGCCCACCTAGACTCCAAGGACACCAGGGCCTGATGTCTCTATTACAAAGTTGTCACAACACTGAATTTAGACAGTTTTTCCTACTGCCCACAGTCTCTACAGTACTCACTACTTGTTCATTTTTCCAGGTCATCAATCCCTAAAATACCTCAAGGTGAAAATGAGTGGAAGTGACATTACACAAACACTTCTTTTTATTAGTGAGCCTGTACTAATATTTGCTTTAAAATCTGTTTGTTGATAAATGCTAATTAAATACCAGCTGAATGATTTATTTTTACCTTCTCTTGGGATCTTCTGGACTCCTTAATTTGCAGGGATATCAACAAATCCCACCTAGTGTTTTCTGTAAGGTGATTAAAACCAGCAGTAGGGAAAAAAAAAAAAAAAAAAGAGGATTTTATATAGTGGGAAGAAAATGGAAAGAAACATCCGGAGCAGAGATATTACGGGAGTTCCCAGCTGTGACACAATTTTTTGATGATGTGAAAAGCATTGGCTTTTCATGTGATGGTCAATGAGCTGCAAAGAGTATTCCATCTGCAAAGAGATTCAAGAACTGGTTTGTCCAACAAGACATCATCCAGTGCTTTCTGGGCTTTCTGTATTCTTTGAGAAGCAGGTATCTGCCAGAGGCTAGTGCACTACTTAATTCCACTGTGTGTTGCATGATGATGGGTATTAGGGTTAATGTTGTCTGCAGTTGAAAAAAATTACTTTCTTTATTCACTGTGCAGAAAAAGAAAACTAGTCAGATGGAGAAGAGAATATAAACGGAACCGATAAAACTCATGGATTAAATAGAAGTGTGAGAGGACAAAAATTCAGCCTCAGAGACTACTTGTATAATAATAAAATATCCCAGGGCCCAATCTCTGCAGGCTACTAAGACACTACTGTTAACACTTGAAGTGCTAAGATGTTTCCTTTATAATCCCCTTCAAAATACCCAGTACATATTATGCTCCACACCATTGGTCAGATATTGCCTGAAAGACAGGCAGCTGACACTGATCAAAACAATATTTATAACCAAAAACTGACCTAAAAATTAGGTATTCCAGGTGATTATATGCTGGTGTTTATGCCCAAGGTTTATTTCTGCTTTGTTTTTAAGCATGGAGAAGTCAAGGAAGACAGAGTTCTGTATCAAGATTGTACTCAAATTGAGTCACTTGATATTTCCATAACATATTCTCATGTAAGTTCCCAGTCTCCTGGAAGAACCTTCATGCCCACTTGCTGAGTAGGATTTCAGCCCTGGCAATCAGTGACAACTGTGTCATGGCAATAACTGAACCTCCTTCATGAAATATCATTTACTTTCAAGGTTCTTAGGTAGCTACTCAGATCTTAATTCCTCAGTATATACCAGCACAAGTGTAATCTCTCAAGGTCACTGTGCATGCACAGCAGCTCCTCCATCTCTTTGATAGGGTGAGACATCTTTTCCCTCCCAAATTACCTGCCATGTGCTGAATAGTTTCTTAGCACTGAAGCTGAAGGATGATTCTTCAGCTCTAAAGGCATTGTCTAAATTGCTGATCATTTCCATCAGCAGTGGAACTGCAGCTCGAGTCTGAGTGTTTCCTCTTGCCCCTATCTCCCATCATTGACATAGCCCAAACTTTGGAAGCTGAAGAGGGGTTAGGTGGTTTTTCACTGGACTTAGGCAGAGAACAAAGAAGTGTTGTAGAATTTAAACTAGTATGTTCTGTAAATGGTAGTTGATAAAAAATTATAATCCCTAACCTTCCAGATTCTCAGATTGTGTTATTATTTGAAGATCTCAGTTTTCATATGAAAAACAAAGCAGGAATTTAGAATTGATTGCATGAAGATAGGTCCTAACATTCCAAATACTAGATGACAAATAGAAAAATACCCAAACACATTATTTTATTTCTGTACATTAGAGGGTCCTACTGAACAAAAAGGATTAATTTGCAGACTTGCATTAGCAGTCTGATACAAAAATGCTCATATCTAGGAAAATAGGAAGATAATTTTCTAAGGGCAGGTAGGAGGTACTGAAAAGTGGGTGAAGAATGTGACAATAAAGATCAGACCAATCAAAAAATGGTGATGAAGTGAAATTCAGAAATTTGGATAAGTTTGAGAGGAATGATACAAGGTAAAGCAGGAGAATGAGTGAGGAAGAGGACAGAAAGAGCACCAAGCCACGGTATGAGTTTAAGTGATATTAACCTCTGGGGTGCAGAAAACCAAATTTATGATGAATGCTGTATGAGATAGCTAGGTATTGATAAGCTACACTTGAGCAAAGTGTTCATACTCCAGCTGCATGTTAGACCAGCAAAACTCCACTTCTGCTGAAAGAGCTTGTTGCAGCCCTTTTTGGGGGGTGGGAAGTCATCTTGTAAAACAGCACTTATGCTGATATGTCTCAATCCATACTAGGGGTTTCTGCTGGCACAGCTATGCTGGTTCCAGAGCACACTTCAGCACTCCCCTGATTGATGTACATACCTTGCAACAGTTTGTCATACTGATCTGGCCAAGGTCTGTGTTAGGAAAAAGGGAGTCAAAGGATTAGATAAGGAGGGTCAGAAAGCAGAAGAGCAGAGAGGTTTTTGTGTTCTAACCAAGCAAAAGTGAATCACAGTGGAAAGCAAATCAACGTATTAAGAATAAACAGAATAAACAGTACTCATCAGAGTTTACTGGCTGGAGTTCTAATTACAGCCATATAAACTTGGAGTTTTGGGGTTTCTTTAAGAAAAAAGTCTCTGTTTTTCATTGCTGTGTTAGCTATCTGATGTTTTGTTGAAAGAGCATGATAAACTATATCCTTTCTTAATATGAAGATATATTAGCCTGTAAACTTGAAAGGCAGCTTGTGAATGCATGGGTCTTTAAAAATCATGGGCTAGTGCTTCATTGCAGACAAAAATTGCTTTATTTTGATCAAAACATTGTGTTGTCATTCCAGTTCTCCTCCACCCATTAAATTTATTATGCTGGCTGCTCTTCATATTTCTTCTAACTACTGTTGATACACCACCCTTTCACTGACATTCCGTCTGCTTTCCCACATCTTATTTATTTAAAACATTAGTTATCCCGGGTCCAGTGCTTTTCTTGCTACGAAGGAATACAGAAACTTGAGTTGCATTATGAAATTATAGCTGTGGCTTAATGAATGTAATTGATTTAATAGAGGCAACAATGGCCTACTGAAATCTCTCAGATTACAAAATGATCACTGCACACTGCAGGGTACTGCATCTCTATACACTATGCTGAGATAGATTCAGTGTGTGTCCGCACACGCTATGTGTATACATGTGTTTGTGTTTGTATTGTGTACATAAGGTGAATACTGTATAGTACATATAGCCTATTTATGGTCATGCAGGGATTAGTAGTGTTACCTGATAATATAAAAACAAAGACAATAAAAACCTGTTTAAATTAAGGCCAGCAGGGAAGAGTAAAGGGAGTAAGGAAAGAAACATAGATCACTGACATTGCTGACAAAGCAGAAGCAGTAATTTCTCAAGTCAATATGCCAGCACAGCACCATGGAAGAACTGGAGTTCATGGAGAACTGGTTGGAAGTTTCAACTTCTGGACAACAGTAAGGAAGAAATACCCAATTTTTCCACCACTGAGAGTTACTTCCAGATCAGAAGCCAGCACTAATTTTCTGTTTTTCCAAACACAACAAAAGCTAGTTGATTATAAAAAGCCTCTCCTCCCATTTTCATAGTCTTATATACAAGTCTTACACAGTCTTAATATAGAAGTTTCTATTTACTGCATTAGTGAATGCTGCATTAGAAGTCATCTTTTAGCTGTTTCTGTGATATACATCCTCCACAGGTACCTAGCTGTAACTGATGCTTATGTACATTCCACTGCCATACAGCCTTGCTAGCTATTGCTTCCTACACGATAGAGAAGTCTACAGAACAATAAGATGAATCGCTATACCTGCAAGATTACACTAGGAAAAAACTCAAACAAACAACCCAACAACAAATAATGAGTGTCTCTGAATCTTTGTAGGTTTTTAAACTGTTGGGAAATTCTAGGGAATTCATGAGACCTCTCAACCCACTGCAGTACAAATCAGATTAAATATACTTAGCATTGCAGAAATACTTGGTTAAATATTGTTGTTAAAAGCACGTCTCCACTACAGTTCATTAGATTTGGTAGGCTGACTTATTTCTTATGGTAAATGGCATAAAATATAAACAGAAACAATAAGTTTGACATATATTACAGTGTTCTTAAAGCATGTGGCCTTTCAGTAGCCCGTGCTTGGAATATTTAAGGAAGAAACAACAAACTGTATGTTTGGATCTTGGCATTCAGCACTGAATTTGGGCATGGCTATTAAAAGTAGACAGGAGGTGGTGTATCTCTATAACAAGGAATTTTCTATTTTTGGTTATATTATTTTGAATTGGTCCCAAAGCATTGCTTTACTTTAAATATTTTTCAGGATGCAAGTTACTAAAATACTGCATTTGACAGTTTCTCTGTTAATACTAGTGGACACATTAAGAAGTTTGCAACTTATCTGAGCATCTAGAAGGGCCTCAGTTACCACGGATGGGTGCTGCAGAGTCAGGGATCCCAAACCTTAGGGCATCCCTTGCCACCGGGGCAAGAGGGAAAACAGACTGGGCAAATCTCCCCATAAGAATAATCACAAGTCTCTCGACAAACCCAGCAAGTACCACTGAAAATCCTACTTTAATTTCAGCAAAAGCTCTTTAGGCTACTAGATTTCAAACAAAGCAGTCAGGCTGAATGAACCGATTTTTTTTCCAATCAATTGTACTTATAAATGAGTTCCCCAAAGGCAGGCAAGTCACTCTTTCACTGTCTTGCTGTTGAGATTTTTTCCTCCTTTTCTTTTCAAATCTCGTTGTTTACAGCCCATTTACACCATTTTGTACTAAGCCTGGCCATTCTGAGTCAGCTCTAGGCAGGAGACAATCAATCAGTGCTGCCTTAGACCCGCAGCAGACTGAAAGCAGCAGTCGCCTTCCCAGGAATAGGAGCCTGCAGCCACCTCTCTTCTGTGCATCTGAGCTGAATGGCAGTCTTGTTTTTGCCCTGTGGAGTCACAAAATCCAAAGACAAATCTGACCATAGTGACTAGCCAGCAGGAAAACATTGGTTTACACAATTCCTCTTCAAGCAATCCTGACTAACGACCAAATAGCAGAAAAGTCCCAGTTTCCCTTTGTTAATTCTCCTGTGAAGGCATAGCTTTCCTCTGACAAATCCCTGTAAAAACTCATTCAAGCATCTCTAAATTAGCTTTTCTGGGAAAAGTTTTTAAGAAAACTAGATATAGCAAAACGTAAGCATGATGGATAGATAATTAAATATCTCTTAATTTGAAGAGACACCCAATTTGTCATTCAGGAACAATATCCTGAGACAGAATTTTGTTTTTAGAGAGACATGAAACAGGTTTTTGACTCTATGCATACAGGAACTCTTACAGCAGCTTCTATATGAATAGAATAATTTCCAAGTGCTTGATGTTAAAATTTACTAGGATTAAAAAACCTCACAGAATTGCATTAAGAATCACAGTGTTTCAAAAAACATTAACTTCTGTCTTTTTATAGCCTTCTCTTTATTTTTTTGCTTCTGGGATTCTCACTTTCAAGCTTTTTCCAACCATAGCCTCTCTTGCCTTAGCAAGCTGAGATTGTTGCAAGTTCCCATTATACAAGGATATGCAGTTTTAAGAACAGTAACAAATAATGTGAGATTCACCATGAAATAGCAAGAGTTGGCAGTGCCGCAGTAAAGATGTTAACTTCTGTGTCCTCCCAAACTGCAGTTTCTATAAATAATATGTCTGCTTTTACTCCTGCAGTTAATTACACAGATTCTCCTGCTTTTCCTAGTCTGCAGTGTCCCTGTGAATCACTGTGTTTAGCTGATGGACTCAAGCAACGCTTATGGATGTTCCCCAGTAAATGCCTTTGACATTAAAAAAGTAATTCTGCAAGTGGGTAGGCTAAGCAGCTGCCTCTTGATTTCCCATTGCATAAAGGTTGCAACTTGCCATTATGCATTATAAATTTTGGCAGATGTGTCAGTCACAGCTGAGTGGATATAGGATCCTGACAGGGCTAAGGTTTCTCCTACGCACATCTTTTATTATGTGTGCCCCATCCAGCTTGATCTTGTCTTTAACAGTGGAGTGCTGTTTTTTCTGTGCTCTGGACTGGCTTGGGCAAGACATAAAGGGAGAAATTTATTTTACCTAGCTTTAGATACCACCAGGGAAATACCTTCCTCTGCACTAATCATTTATGACTTCTACAGTCACTGGACAGTGAGGTGCTTTTGAGCATAGGCTTTATCTGACCCATTTACCTACTGACTCACTTCAGGATGTTCTCTAAAAATGTCAGTCTCCACCAAGTGTGGTGACACTTTTCCAGTTATTTGAGATCATTTGAGGAAATTTCCAGATTTAAAAGCTCTAAATGCTGATCAATGGCTCTGTATTTGCTATTCCATATGACTTGAATATTCACTAAGCATTTGCAAAATGGTATTTTCCATGAGTGTCATGCCTATAAGATAACTACAATTACCTGAATGCTTCATTTCTTTATTTTTCAGCTGTCCTATACCTGTACTAGTGTCTTATTTAGTTTATTATACAGTATTACAGATTTCCAAATCCACAGTCCCTGCCGCTCAACAGGCGGCTGATTGGCTCATTTGCCAGGGCTGTGCATACAAACAAGCTTACCAAAGGGACATGACTCTTCAAGTTCCATGGGAAAGGATGTGGTACCCCTCTGCTCTCTGGGTAGGCTTCTTTCCACACAAGGCACTGATCAAAGGTATGTATTCCATAGTGCTGTAGTCTCCTTCCCACTCCAGCCCCTTACCTGCCAGACACAGCCTCTATGAATTCCTCACCAAGTTTAACAGCCTGATCATGCTCATGTGGGGAAGCATTAGATTCTGCAACATGTACATGGCAGGATGCAAGATGCAAGTGCCCTTGGGGCATGGTAGCTGGGAAAAGCCTTTCAGTGGAATGCATGCAGAATGTGAGAAACTCGCTAGATCCCTGTAGAATTGCTCTCATTTCCAAAAGGCAGGAGCAAAGCTGTTCCTCAGGCCCTGCACAAGATCCACTTCCCATAATGCTGTAGCACTGCAAACCCCTCTCTTTCCCACATAGTTCCTGCTCAACTTGGGACCCAAATCTCCCCTGTCTGCTTGTTGAGAAACAAAGGAATAGGATTTCTCTGGATGAAGACAGAGTTTTGGTCAATGGCTTCACATGCAGGTGGAGATCAGTGATGAGTGGTGTCCCCCAGGGCTTTGTCTTGGGACCAGTGCTCTTCAATATCTTCACCAAATACACAGATAGTGAGATTGAGTGCACCCTCAGCAAGATGACATGAAGCTGAGCAGTGCAGTTGACACAACTGAAGGAAGGGATACCATCCTGAGGGACCTGAAAAACCTTGAGAAGTGGGCCCACAAGAACCTTATGAAGTTCAACAAGACCAAGCGCAATGTGCTGCACCTGGGTGTAGGCAATCCCAGACACAGGCACAGACTGGAGAAGAACTCATTCAAAGCAGCCTGGTGGTGAAGGATTTGGGAGTTCCGGTGGATGAAAAAGTGGACATGACCCATTAGTATGCACTTAGAGCCCAGAAAGTCAAACACATTCTGGGCTGCACCAAAAGAGGTGTGGCAGGTCAAGGGAAGTGATTCTGCCCTTCTACTCCATCTTGTGAGCCCCCCCCCTGGAGGAATGTATCCAGCTCTGAGTCCTCAGCACAAGAAAGCTATGGACCTGTTAAAATGGGCACCTCTTCTACAAAGTCAGGATCAGAGAGGTGTGGCTGTTCAGCCTGGAGAAGAAAAGGCTCTGGAGAGACCTCACTGTATCCTTCCAGTACTTAAAGAGGGCTTATAAAAAAGAGAGACGGAAACTTTTTACATGGGCAGATATTGAATAGGAAAAGGGGAATAGTTTTAAACTAAAAGACAAGTGATTAGGTGTAAGGAAGAAATTCTTTACTCAGAGGCACTGGAACAGATTGTTCAGAGTAGCTTTGGACGCCCCATCCCTGGAAGGATGCTCAAGGCCAAATTGGATGGGGCCCTGAGCAACCTGTTCTAGTGGGTGGCATCCCTGCCCATGATGGTGGGATTGTAACTAGATGATCTTTAAGGTCCATTCCAACCCAAGCCATCCTATGATTTGAAGACTGCTTGTGGTACATACATATACATACATACATACATAAAGATATATATATGTGTGTGTGTGTGTATATATATATTATTATTATGTGCATTTCTGTGTGTATCTACATGTCTCCAGCAGACTGGGAGGAAATGAAGAATAATGCCATTTTGCCTGCTGTCTCTCCTCAACAAACTGTGGCAGCTTCAGCAGGCTGTTCACACTGAAAGCCTCTTGGCTTCTTTCTGCTAGTTCAAAACACGTATGCCTGTCCCCTGTACAGGGAGCCAGATGGAATACATCTCTTCTGCAAAGAGCAGAACAGATTTTGTGTGATGCATGGCACCATGTATTTACAGTTGTTTTTATAATTCTTAAAGTCCCAGGTTCTGATTGAGGCCTCTGGGTTGTTCCATAATATTAAGCATGTTAATATTAAAATAAGTCCTCTGGAACAAAGGTAATTAATTCTTCATGTGAATCAGGAGTAATTTGACAGATGTTTCTGGCAATATCCAACATAAGAAATGTTTATTTTTGGATCACATAAATATTACAAAAGTGGCCTAGTAAATTAGACAATATGTTAAAATTAGATTTGCTTCAACTTCCTACTATAGGAAGAAGTTAATTGTTAAAATGGAATAATGATAACTCCAAGCATTCAAACACCATGACAAGTCAAACCAGAAATAATTATATCAGTAATATATTTGGGATCTTTTCTCCTTGTCTGTGGAGTTTTCATTCTTAGCTTTCAAGTGAATGAGAATTACAAACTGTTCTACACAACCATCAGGCCAAAGGCCTTTTTTGTTGATGTTATGATTCTCACTTACTGACGAAATCCCAAAGCATAGAAAATACATCAAACATAATCAGAACTGATGACTGAGAAGACAAATAAAAATGGATATTGATCTCTAAGCAACCAGCTTGTTCACATAACAGTTCAATAATGATTTAAGCTGTTGGGTGTGTGTCATCTAAAAGGCCAAATTAGCACAATATTTTGGATCGGACAATCTCATAGTCCCTTCCAGCCTTAAAGACAGTGTCATACCTAAGAACTCAGCTTTTAGTGGCCTAGTATGTCAAAGATGAGGTCACTAGGCATATCATCAGCATAACTGACGCTTAGAACTTCTCTCCTTTTCAACTTTAGTCCTTGATCTGAAGAAAAGGTACATGGTTGAAAAAAAGAGTCAGACACTGAGAAAAAAGAGGCTAAAGAAAAGCTAGAAATTCAAGAATTATGTGCCATCAGAGGCTGGATTCAGGTTAATGTAGGGGAAATCAATGGACACCCAGAAAAATGCAGTGATATGAAGGACAGTCAAAAACAGCCATGTGACAACAAAAGAAGAGCTGTTGACAGGAAGGAGACAGCAATGGATGGCAAGGAGCAATTGGAGCACAGAGCAATCCTCAGACATTGCCTGTTTTTTATGCTTTGCTCCAATGACCCTGAAAAATAGTAAAGGGACCACATTTTAATTCAAGTTATCTAGTAAATCTAGTCTTTGGCTCTTGGCTCCTAAGGCTTTTTTGGTTAGCTCACATTTCTAGAGGGTGATACTTTGTAGTGTCTGTGCATGATCTGGAATGATTTAAAGCCAATCTCCTTTCATTCCCTTTCCTCCAGAAAACCCCATAAAAAGGAGATGCATGTGTACTACAGTTGAAAGCAAAACCAACATTTCATTTTGTAATCCAAAAACTAGAGCCAGATTTGTACATATGTATTTTGTACCAGTTGAAAGTTGGATTTACTGTCTGCCTGCCTCTAATGTGCAACTTCACATACCTGGGTTGTGTGGGCATATAGAGCTCAGATATGAGTTCAGATACAAATATTCATGGTTTCTCAAACTTTATGTGGACAGTTTTACTTAGAAATGGAAAGGAAAGACTAAATTCTTGGGAGTGTCTACTAGTCAAAATTTTTGGATAGAAAAGCCTGGCACACACTAGATTTCATAGACTTTTTAAAATTAAGTTAACTTTTCTTTTTATTTATCATGGATTACATGTCCGCAAGTTTTAGTATAAATATACAGAATTTTGGATTTCTCATGTGACTGCACAGAAAGCAAAGGGGTGCCCTGTCATCCTGACATCCTTTCTTCATGCCACTGCCTTGCAATAGTCTAGCTTGCCTGTATTAATAAAAAAACAGTTCACTAGCAACAGAGAAAGTGCCAGTCAATAACATGAGAAGAGTTTTCCAGCGCTTGACCAGTGGGGTGTGGCATACTATTTTTTTTTTATATAGTGAAGCTTTGCAAGGGTGGCTCTTAACTCTGACATACTCAAATGCAAAGGCTTTAAACTGCTTTGGAGTAAATGATTTAGCAAACACAGGAGTCTTCAGTGGCTCCCACCCAACTGCTTGCTATCTTTCAGTTGCTGTATGTTTGTAAAACTCTGCTATGTGAGCTGAGGATGACATAAAAACTTTCAACTTCTGTTTAATATCTTTAAACCAAGTTTCTCTCCTGTTACTCCATTGCAGAAGAAAGTTTGTTAACATGAACCCTGAGCACTCCAAAACTATGCAAGTAAAACAGGTTTTAAAGTATAACCCACTGACTCACAGACCATTTCTTATAAATGTAGAATTGGAACTGACAATTTTGAGAAATCTGAGATCACATATTTGGCCAATATCACTAAGTATAAGTACAATTAATTCCAGGTTGGGCTCCCCAAACTTTCCAATACAAAGGTATTTCCCTTAAACAAGCCACTTAAGAGTCATGTGAGACTTTATCTTTTCTTCCCTTGCCTTGAGCACTGTGATTGAGAGTTTAATCACACACCTATTCCTTAACTTACTTTCAGTTACTGTTTGCTGAATATGGAGTGCTAAACTTGATCTACACACTATTTCTTATGTGGCATCAGTGCGTGGGGGACTCAACTGTTTCTCAGCAACTGAGTAAGTGGTTTGCTTCCCCTTGCAGCACAGGCTCACACTACATCACAACATTGGTGTCTGCAGCACCTTTCTACTCAGATGTGCTATACTCAAGCCTCTTGTGAAACACCTGGCATCGATATAAACAGTTTCCTCTAAGAACTAATGTGCTTTGAAGAGAACAAAGATTACTATTGCATCTCCTCTAACACTCCCTGTGTAAACAAGCTACAGGGCCGTCTAGAGAAAAGATGAAGCCTGAACAGTGCTTGAGCTCCTGGGGGTCAGGGGTGAACTAGAGTTCCACAAAGCAGCGAATCTCAGAGGTCAGCAGGCAAGTGGCAAAAAGTCCAGCAACTCACTTTTTGTCGTATTCCTTGCTGCTGACTGCAAAGAGACACTGGATGGATGAAACTCAGTTTGTGCAAATATTGTAGAGTGAAGTATGTCCTCATCCCATTTCAGCATTTTCGAAGCACAGGAAAAGGATTTTTGTTCATTCCGGCTTACCCTTGAAGTTTGCCCTAATTGTAAGCAAAACAAACAAAAAACAAGCAGAAAAACAAACACATAAAAATGAAATTAGGGTGTTTTTTAAATTTTTGGTTTTTTTTTTTTTTGTTAACATTTTTGTAGTTTTTCCTTTATCAACAAAGGAGCAGACTTAGAAAAGAAATCCAGGCCAATTCTCCCTTTTCCCCTTGCACTACGTAAAACCTTGTTTTTTCCATACTCCAAGAGCTGAGGAACCCAGGAAATCCCTGCTAAATTTGCAGAAGCATCAGAAGAGTTGACAGCAGGATTGGTAAAGGGTTTGCAACTTCACACAGTACCAATATCAGGCCTAACACTCACTTAGTGCCTCAGGGCCTGAAAGGGGTTCATAATTATCTGCAGACTTTAAAAAGCAACTACAAACATATTGCAAATGGGAGAAGGAAGGATGAAGACACAGCAGCACTTGTAACTACAGGCTATGAGACTCAGATAATGGCTTCCACTTCTCATTTTTCAGGGAATTTGTCATGGCAGCATCTGAACTAGTACTTTTCCCAGAAGATGCCCCAGTCCTGCCATTACCTCATATCAAGATTAGATGTGTATAATTTATGTCTATTTTCTGCAATAGCAAGAAACTGATAGGTATCAGGGGCTTGCTATTGTATTCAATATGATCCCAACTTGGGATATCACAGGAATGGGACCACAGGTCACACCACAAAATGCATCTGTCCTACAGTTTAGAGACAGCCTGAAGTGACCTCTGGCAACCTTTCATGCTGTCTGAAGAATGTCTCATCTGAAGGGTCTGCTCTTAAATCCCAAACTAAAGTGATGCTGCAAAGACTAATGTCATGCCCAGTAGCAATAATTACATTATTTTCTTATCACTATTTCTTTAAACCTCTGCATTTATTTACTCCATTTATTTACATGTGACTTTAGATTAAATCTTTCAATCTGGACTGTCCTCTTCTGTATTTCTAGTCTATCCATCATGCTTTTTGTCATCCCTGCAACTATATCTCCCTCCAGGAAGTGCGGAGCACAAACCTCAAAGTGAGAAATTGGCATTTTCCTTCCCTTGCGTGAAAGACCTACCCTAGCACAAGGGAATAGAAAAATCCACATAGAGGCAAACACGTATTACAGCACACCACTGCCTGGATGTGTGTGGGGCTGGCAGTGCCTAATGCTATCAGAAACCTCATTTTCGGTTGCCACATTTGGGGTTGTCCCAGGCAGCACGACCACCACCGACGGAGATGGCGTGAGGAGCATGGAGATGTTGAGCTGTATCTCCTAGCCCAAGAAAAAGGGATGGATATAACCGTGGCACACGGTTTCAGTAAGAAAGTGGAGTATTTTGACTTGAGTCAGATGGTAAAAACTCCCACCAGCTGCTGCTGAGGCACAGTGGGTAAAGGCCGGTGCGGAGCGCCGACGCTTCAGTGGGCATTTCATTTTCCGCACTCAAACCCCCTCCTCCTTTCCACACGTAACTAGAAGTCCAAAGCAGCCGATAAAGTGTCACATCCCGGGTCCGTACCCCGGGGCGGCGCGGCCCTCGGGGCAGCCTGTTCGCGGAAGCGCCGCTCCCCGTTTCCCGCCGGAGGCCCCCGGCACTCCTCCCGACCCGCCGGTCCTGCCCTCGCCGAGATACAGGACGACGGCCCCCGCATCCCCCGCGCCCGGGACGGGGCGAGGCCCGCGGGAGGAGGGCTCGGCTCGCCGCCTGCCCACGTCCCGTCCCCGGCCCACGAGGAGGAGGAGAAAGCGAGAGGTCCCGGCAGAGCGGTTTAGGAGCGAGTTTGAGAGAGCCCTCCTCTCCCCCGCCCGCCCCCGGAGGGAAAGAGGAAAGGAGAGCCGTGGCGGGCGGCGGGGGATGATAACTTAGGGCCGTGCCTGGCCGTGAGAGCTGCCCGGGCGAGGACGACAGGGCGGCAGCGATGTCCCAGGGCACGGCAGGAGGAGAGGGAGCGCCCCAGATGCTGCCGGAGGGGAGGGAGAGGCAGAGGAAGAGGAGGAGGAGGAAGAAGAAGGAGAGTAAGACGCGGCTGGTGCGCTCCAGCCTGCTGTTACCTGAGGCCCAGGCAGAGAAGTCCAAGAGGACAGTCCTGGCCTGCAACCGTCTCAAGACCACCAAGTACACGGCATTGTCCTTCCTGCCCAAGAATCTCTTTGAGCAGTTCCACCGCCTGGCCAACGTCTACTTTGTGTTCATCGCCCTCCTCAACTTCGTTCCAGCCGTCAATGCCTTCCAGCCGGAGCTGGCCTTGGCCCCCGTGCTCTTTATTTTGGCGGTCACCGCCATCAAGGACCTCTGGGAGGATTACAGCCGCTACCGCTCCGACAAGGAGATCAACCACATGGAGTGCCTGGTGTACAGCAGGTGAGGCCGGACGGGTGAGCGCCGGGGCGGCAGCGCCGTGGTGGCGGCCGGCACTGGGGTCCCGCCGGGCACAAGGACTCCGGCGTGGAAGCAGGGCACTGAGCAGGTCCGTTGTGGAGGGCTTTCGTTTCCACTTCGAGTGCAAAGAAACTTCCAGTTGCCCCTGGAATGGGTGTCTCCCAGCTGCTTACTCAGAACTGCGGGAGTTCCTACAGTTCTGTACTTACAGGTGAACATGAGTCTGCTCTGACCAGTGGGGTCCCACAGTAAATCACTGACTTATGAGTAAGAAACGCTTTTTGTAGGTCTACACACGTGCTCTGGACTTGTTAGTGTCATATACTTAAAAGGAAGGACAGTGAGTTGCAAAGAGAATGTAAGCGCCACGGCAGTGTTTGATTTGCTAGACTTTATGCAAACACTTCCCGGTGTGAGCCGTAAATTACATTCGTGTATAGTTTCGGGCATTAATTGTTTTATAGTAACATAAGACCTCACTCGATCTGCTATTAAATCTTCAATGAGTGAAGGAAGGATAGAGGCCAGAGGCTTCTGAATTTCAGTTAGATATGTGAGGTTTCATGACATGTGAATTAGTAAGTCTGAACTTTGTTTGCCTTTCTAAAGAATGATCCAGTCTTTCCACTGAACATTTACTTTTATTTGTTGCCGCAAGTGTCATCATTCCCTGCGACTTTGATATTTCCCAGTGTCTGTGATGGAGCGCTGGGTCATTTATGTCATTCAGAATTATATTATTTTTAGTGATCTGGGCAATACATTTAGAACGCTGCCGTGGTATTTGTAAATCAGACTGAAATTAATTTTTCATCAACATTTTATGTGCTCAGAATCCAGCTTTACAGAATTTTTGTTTTACTTTTCTCTGACTGTCAGACTGTTGTCTCCTAGTAGGGTAAGGTTAAAGTTTTCTGGGGAATGAGACAATATATTTTCAGAGAAAGCAGATTTTAGATCTATTTCAGATTCTTCTAAGTCGAACAGAAAGGAAACACGTGCCAAGAATCTTACACTCTAATTCCACAGGCTGTATGGGAGGGGTCCCCTGGACTGACGTAAGCATTGAGGCAGAGAGCAACTTTCCTGTTGCGAGAAAGGCATGTGAAAAAAATACACTGAAAAAAACTCCCTCGGAATAGGCTGGATTTTCTTAGAGAAACATGCTGAAAAAGAACTCAATACACTGAATTTTTTAACATCAGCAGACTCAGCTTATTTCAGAAACTAATATCACATAAGAAATCTCACCTAAGGATATCCCTCCACCAGTAGATATACATGCATGAAAGCACAAATAAAATGGCCTTATTTCTGTAAATTAAACTGAAAGCAACCTAGTCAAATCATGCATATAGGTATTGCTAACCTATGCCCATGCCTAGTGCCTTTCTTGCCTGTAGTTGTCCTTAATTCTGAATATTTCTGGTGTTGAGTGTGGCAGGAGGTTTTGTAAGGGACTGTTCATGCAGAAACTAAAATAGTGTCAATGAATGTAGTTAATCTTGCCTTTTCCAAACAAAATCAGTTTAGAATTAAGTTTTGTATCTCCTAGGTTGAAAAGAAATAAGTACCTTTTGCAGAAGATGTTCAAAATATTAATGAATACCAGAACTGGGATATTAATTCTGGAATGTTTTCCTTCCAGCATTCTCCATATCCCTCTCTGCTGTCAAAGAAAAAGTAGACATAACTATGAGAAAACGTGTATCTTTGGTGTTGATATTACTTCTGGACTTTTGGGAATCCCATCTAAGTGCGCCGCTCTTTGTATTGCTTGTGCTGTTGCAGAGTAGAAGTCAGAGTTGTTCTTTTTACTGCTGAGTTTAGATTGCTGCTGGGTGACACACAGATTAATTTGGGAGTGGTTTTCCTTTGCATCAAAGGTGCATGTCAGCCAAATCCCTGTGTGGCAGCGAAGTGGAAGTTTAAAAGCTCTATCATCTATTCACGTACAGCTTTCTGTCTGGAAGGAGAGCTGAAAAATGGATGCTTAAAGCCCACTGAAGAAGCCTGGACCCCAATAGCAGCTCATCTAGAAAAACTTCCAGCAGTTCCTCGAAAAGCTTCTCTCCCACAACTAAAAAATGCAATCAAAACATGTGGTTAAAATGATTTGCTTAAATGTTTTTAATCAACCCACTTTTTTTCCCAACTTTTTTTAAACTGTACCAACTCACCTTTTTGAACACCTTCCAGCCCCAGTGAGCAAGATGGGACTAGAAACTTGCTACTTTTGCAGATAAAACCTAAGATTCTCACTAACGCAAGTGACAGGGTACCAAGGTTGAGAGATTTGTATCAAGGTCATTGAAGTTGCTGGGCGTGATTTCAGAAAAGCTGTTTTTTCAGAAAGGTGTCATGCCAGGAGAAACACAAGGGATTGATCGTGACTTTTACTTTGTTTACTTAGTTTCTGTTTCTGGAAAAAATGTTGAAGTATGTCATATAAGGAAGTAATAAATGACAGCTTTCTCCTCACATCCGTTTAATGCTGATCCTTTATCAGTTTTAGTACCTTTTGAGCAAGCCAGACTCTTTCTGTCTCTTCCTCCCCCAACTTTGCCACTTCCTTCTGGTGGAGGGAGACTTTGATGCAAATGCTGTCCTCGATAGAGATGCTGCTGTAGGTAGAACAGGTTAATGAACAGGGCTGCAGTTGTGTGCTCCCTAGGGCTGTCAATGGAGCAGTGTCTCTGCTCTTGCCTTTCAGTACTTCATAGCTTGGAAAGAGGCCTTCTGCGAGACAGGATGTATCTGAATGCCAGGATCCTGTAGTGTGTTAGGCTCCCTTTCCTGCCAGCCTCTCACACAGCTACAAGAGAGCCACCTTCAACATGGACTGCAGCGTTCAAACACAGACTTACAGCAAAATGAACTTGAATTGTAGCAGTCAGCAAATAGAGACAAGGACTTTTGTTTCACAGTAGCAGAGAAAAGCCCTCTGTCTTATGTTTCATACTGTTTAGTGGCCAAGTAAAGATTCGAGTTGGATACAGTGTGTTCTGTCATGTATCCTTTTAATATATAATCATACAAGCTCCCTCCTGGCTGCTGAAGTACCTGTGCCCTGTTAGATAAAAGGAGCAATTAATGATGCAAGGTCTACAGGACAGAAAGAATGCAGGGGTAGGCAGAGCCTACTGCTGCTCAGGGCAGCTCATCAGGAGGATGTTCAACAGTACACAAGCAGTGTCTACTGTGGCACAGTCTACACAGGCAGATCAGGTAAATAACTGATGGAAGAGAAAATGCTCTTCTCCTGCTACCCTGACTCCTGACAGCTGGTGCACAGACTAGGCTGCTTTCCTCCCACCTGCCCAGTGCTGTGGACTCAGATGACCCATTCACATATGGCCACTGCTGAATGATTCCATAACTCATAGTTGGCAACACTTGCATGACAACAGAACAGCAAAGGGTGATGCAATGTAAAGTAAAATGTTCAAGAGAAATGCAGCTTGTTTTCACAGAAAGAAGGCAGCTTTGATTTAGAAATTCTGGATGTTGTGGAGAGTCCTTCAGAAGATTATTGCTTTCTAGGCTCAGATGGTGGAAAGGGAAAAGACCTGATTCTTCAAATAAATTGAAAGAAGCTGTTGAATTTGAATTGGCAGCATATGTTGAAGAATGAAACATGTAGAATTCCAGACTTGTGTAGCTTTGTGATGGTCTTTGCAGGTCTTAACAGTCAAAGAGGGAAGGCTTCTTAGCCAAGAGGAGTCAGTAGGACCTCTCTGGAAGTGCCCTTTAAGGGCACTTCTCTCATATGGCAATGCAGAGGAAATGGGGCACTTACTTTAGGAGGACAGTTTAACCAGTCACCTAGAATTTCAATTCTGTACAGGTGCTTAAGCTAGGAATGCTGGATCGAAGCCAGAACTCTTAGTTGATTCATGTGGAGGGAAGTTACAAAGGTATTTGAGCCCAGCCTGCAGAAAATTGTTTCTGCAAACCTGTGATAATCTTAGTCTCCTCTCTTTGTTGCTCTTCCTCATTTCCATCACCCGTGAACAGAGGTTGAAAACTTGAGATTACAGATTTTGCAATCTTAACGGTGAAATCTTGTTTGGCTAGTTACTTTCCTGCATTGTTATCTTGGAGGATGGAACGGTGATTTTTTGCTTTGCAGTTACTGTCCTCCAGTGCTTGCTGGTTCTGATTGGAGTTGTGGATAGCACATGTAAATGTTTGCTCCAAATAATTCCAGGTTGCACACTGCTGCTGTTCTTGATATTTGATATTCTTGAATATTTGATAGGACTAAATTTGTCACTGGGGCAGAGGTGTTAAAACTCTTCTAAGCAGGGGCTTTGCTGTTACAAAGTATGGCATATGTTTACATGGTGTGTAAATAGAAGATGAATGGTGATAACTACAATCACAACAAATAATGGCACTTGTCCTTCAGGGAATTACATTTTATTACTGACACAGTGCTGTGTTGGTGAAATAAACTCTGCTAATATTTTTCTAGGAGCCATATGTTCAAAACTAAAGGGCTTTGCTTTTTAATCTACTCTCTAACTCTTGTTGTGTCTCTTGAAGGGTATTGCTAAAGAGTGTAATGGCCTCTGCATACTGATCAGAGAGTGATAACTGCTTCTTGTGTCAACCTGTGACTTAGAAAATCCATGACAAATTGCAACTTAGGACAGGATATTTGTCTCCCCTGAGGTGTGGAAAATATTTAATGGGGCATTCAGACAGCTGTCAAAGCAGACTGTTTTACATTAAATGTTAATTTCCTTCTGCAAAACTGAAGAGGAGGAGAGAAGAAAGTTTGGTATAGACAGCATGTTTCCTATAATTTCCAAAATACACTCTCCTCTTACAAAGAATTAACACAGAATTAATAAGGTTGGAAAAGACCATAGAGATCATCAAGTCCAGCCTATTACGTAACTTATCAACCTACCAACACCATCCAATCATGTTTTTCCTTTCTGTCAGCCCACAAGTGAAAGCAATTCTGGCCTTGGAGAAAAAGATGCAGCAGTGTTACCAAATCCTCACAAAGGCACAGCAGATCGCACTCATGACCTCTAAAATAGACTTGCTCTGCAACCACTTCACTTCTTAGGTGCCTTATTTTGCTGGCAGCACCAGTCTCTGAGGAGTACTACCCAATCACCCAGAGTAGCTTCTTGTCCCAAAACATGATGACAGTTATGACATTCCTCACCAGAAGACATAAACTTGTCTTATCCCTCCCAGAATAGAAATGTCACAAAATATGAATCAAAAGGAAACTACCTGAGATTACTCAGTTTCCTCTATGGCTGGGTTTGGTGCACATAAAGCTGAAAGCAGAAAGAAGCAGTCTGAATCTGTTGGTGAAGTCAGTGTTCCTTCCTTGAATTTCAGAGAGATGTGGCTCTATTCATCTTATTGTGTCTGTCCTTTGCTTCAGTTTGAGGTGGGCTGACAGTGAGTAAACTCAGTGGGAGATGCAGTAGAGGCTATTTAGTAGAGAGCAATTTTGTTCTGCAGTAGAGTTTATCTATAGAGTAGCAAGGGGTGTCCGTGCTAATTTTCTGAGATATAGCCATCTGCAGTGGTCAGAAGAACCCATCTCTCTGTCCAGCTATATGTGTGTAGCTTGTTTGCTATTTAATGTAGGGCGAATTTTCTAAGTTCCTGAGCTTCTCTACTGGAAAAGGAAAATGCTTGTCTCTTCTTACTAAGCTCTTTCATTTGTATAGGATGTCATGAGAGCTGTTGTAGGCTGTTTCACATGCCTCTCTGGCTAACTGCCAAAGAAGATGCTGTTAATCTCCACTGAAAGACCTAGTGATGTTCCGAAATTAATTTTTCCAGTTACACTTCGTGCTCCAGAGAAGCACCATTAATTGCTTGTGCTAAGCTGACCACAGCCCAGGATGATAGGTGGCCGCCTTCTGTGCAGACCTACTGCTGTCATGTGTCTTTATTGACATCGTCTTGAGATCATGATTGTTGCTAGAGGTGGCCAAAAGAGTAACAACTCTACTTGATTCTGTCAAAGTGCATTTCCAAAGAAGCTATAAAAGAAAAAAGAATTGCATGTATTGTTCAACTCTGCCTGATATTGCAATTTCAGGTTCCACTTTTTGTGTGTTGTGTCAGTAGAACTGAAAACCAGACTTGAAACCCATGACAATCTTGCAAAAATCAATATTTATGGAACTGCTTACTAGCTAGAGTGGCATACTTAGCCAATACATTCCTCCCACTAGCAGACCAGTCCTCCAGAAAATTTACTAGAGAAATAAGAAGGGTCCTTGCCAGTGGGTGGGGACACCTCCTCCAGGTTTGCACAATCCTTATGGATGGGCAGGTTGCTTACCTTGATGCAGCAATAGGAGAAGTCTGAGTGCCAAATCTTTCCTTGCCATGTAATTTAACGTGCTTCCCAATTGGCAGGGTAGTTGCTCTATGCAAGAGCAGCTTTCATTGCAATACCAGGCCTTTTGGGTAAATGGAGCTTTTGTGTATGTACACAGTGAGGTCAATGCAGTTGGGAGGCCAAATGTATGGCTTCAGGATCATGCTCAGTTTGCAGGATTAATGCTGTGTAGGCTTGGTCGTAGCTCTGTCATATATTGAAAGCAATTAAGTTCATGAAAAGCAGAACAATTTGTTTCACTTCACATAATTGGGGAGGTGAACCACTTTCCAATAGTTTACCTTCAGCCCTAATGTTTTCTCTTGGGAGTTGTCACTGAAACAGCTGTATTAACAGCCAGTCATGTTTGTACCCAGAAGAGATCCGCAGAAATGTGGTTTGCACCCAGCAGCACTGCCTCACCTTGTCTCACCAGAATGTAGAAGCAAGACAGTGGGAGTCACCATGCACTGGACCATGGAGAGTGCATGTCAGTGGATGGCATAAACATAAAATGAGGAGCCACCTTGATGCTAGAAGCCAAGGAGTAAATTTGTGTCGTTATGGGCAGCAGCTTCCTCTCATGCTTATCA
>VYZS01039583.1:715-15499 GCA_013400695.1 Neodrepanis coruscans | reverse complement strand
CTGAGAAGTTGGAAATCCAGTATTTTCATTATGTCCTGGCATTATGCTCAAATGTCCTGGCCAGCTCAAATTTTTGGTCCTGGTTTTATATTTCCAGGAGAGGTGCTTTACTTCTGAAGTTGTGCTTTGAAGTCTCTTAGTGCAAAGAGGGCTGGCGCATGGTTGACAAAGAGATCAGTCTGCAAGGGTGGTAAAAGCAGTCCTTAATTCAGACTGCTAGGAGGAGCAGAGCAAGACTTCACACATCAATAGCACTGACTCTGTCTTCTGTTTCAAGTTATTAAAGTAACACTTCAGTGTGTTTTTAAAAGGCATTTTCCTAAATGCTTTCTAATACCCAGAACAATTTCAGACCCTGGGAAGTAAATATTTTTCTTCTACCAGTGTGTTTTGGGTTTTTTCCCCCCACTTGGCAAACACTGGTATTTGGGGGTTTTCTATTTTGTTTTTTCTTCTACAATATTTAGGATGAAGCAGAGATTAATTTTGCTACCGAAACCTTGCAGATAAACACACACAAAATACTTGCTTGCCAAAACAAGTTATTTTTTTACGTCAGCATTCTTGAGTTTATTTTCTGCTTGCATGTTTTCAGAAACAGAATATTTCTTACCAGCTACTATGGACAGAACATTTCACCTGCAAGATTGAAAAACAATGGCTTTTTAGTTAGTGCTGTAGAGGTCAGCTATGGAAGAGACAGTTGGAGAAAAATATGCAAAATTTGATTATTAGAGGGCTGCTTAAGAGCAGTGTTAAGATAAATATAAGGAAAAACACAAATGTGGTTCTGTTCTCTAATGTCAGAAAAATGAACTCTTAGTGCTTTATAAGTGGGCCTTGGAATGAACCCTAGGGGTAAACCAGGGCTCTGTGATGGTTTCAATTTGCATCCAACCCTTGATTGCTTTTTTGATGGATACTTTGCTATATCATAACAGACTAATTTCACTTCACAAGCACATGAACTCTCCCTGCAAGAAGATTGGAACATCACCTGTATGAGAAAATCAGCAGTCCCAAGGGAAGTTATATCCTCCACAAGTCAGGGCTTCAAGAGCATCGGTGAATGGAGATGTGCTTACTGTTTCCTTCCCGCTCATTCAGAACACTGTTAAATGTCTCATATGCACTAGACTCATGTTCCCTCCTGCCCCATTTTTTCTTTTCTTGTTTGGTCCTGTGTCTTGCTGAATTACTGAAAGGCCTTGGCAATCATTTTGGGAAAGAGGACAGTATTGAATCTTAAAGAAACTTACAAGTAGTCAGCAGGTCTCCACTAGGGTCTTCAAAAGGATTTTGAACAAGTTATATAACCCATTCTGTTGTCAAAGTCCTCAAAAGGGGAAAATCATGGTTTATTTAATAGAGTTTTTGCGATTTGAACTGGGATTTTAAAAGAGGTCTTTGTTGTGATTTGATTCCCCTTAAAACTGAGTGGGAGTTCAGTGTCTTGATTTTCTTATTTTAGGGATATTCAAATCAGCTATCTTATGTGGAAAAGCTTGATTTTTAATCTTTTTTTGTTAATGGTCTGATTTCACAATCTCCTTAAATGGAGTAGCAAATAGGTTACGAAAAAACTAGTTTCACTTACAGAGAAATCTGTATCTACTGTCTGTAAGGGCCTGATTAGTCCCAACACTACTGTGGTAAATGGATTATACTTACTGTATTTCTTCCACAATTCCCAGGGAAACTCTGAAATAAAAATATTTTAAAAGGGCATTGTCAGGTGCCTCCAGAAAAAAAAAAAAAAAGGTGGGCTAGTTAAGACAAAGTAAAACATTTGAAAGAACCATGTGCAGAAATAACCACCTCAGAAATGGCTGTTTACTGAAAAAATGTTACTGCATAGTAACAGTTGACAGCTGGTAGAGGTGGAACATTTAAGAAGTAAAGGTACAATATAGAGTAAAAACGTATATACAGTAACAAATTATGGGCAGAATCACAGAATATGCGGAGTTGGAAGCAGCCCACAAGGATCACTGAATCCATATCCTGGCCCTTCACAGTACAATCCCCAAGAGTCACACCAGGTGCATGAGAGTGTTGTCCAAATGCTTCTTGAACCTCTGTCAGGCTTGATGCTGTGAACACTTCCCTGGGGAGCCTCTTCCAGTGCCCAACCACCCTCTAGGGGAAGAACCTTTTTCTAATATCCCACCTAAACCTCCCCTGACACAACTTCAGACCATTCCCTTGGGTTCTATCACTGGTCACCAAAGAGAAGTGATCCATGTCTGTCCCTCCTCTTCCCCTCACGAGGAAGTTGTAACTGCAATGAATTTGCCCTCAGTCTACTCCAGCCTGAACAGACCAAGTGACCTCAGCTGCTCCTCATACAGCTTCCCCGCAAGGCCCTTCACCATCTTTGTTGCCCTCCTTGGGATGCTCTCTAAGAACTTAATATCTTTCTCATATTGTGGTGACCAAAACTGTATGCAATAAAAGAGAATATTTAATGTTCCTCATCATGTTCCTTAACTACAAATAATCCTGTGAAGTATTTGTTCCATAGGTCAAATAAAAAAAAACTTCAAAGCAAAAAGAGTAGTACTGAAACTGTCTCTAGCAGGTTTAATCTGAAAATATTTCAGAAGGTGAGAAACCTTTCTCATTCAACAGTCTTACAGAATTTTACTGTAGGTAGGGAGTTCTGAAAACACCCGGGTATGAGGATCACTGATATCATCAGACTTAAAACAAGGGTAAGTGTTTTTGGAAAACTTGTTTGTAGGAAGTGCTGATAAGTGAGGGAGGGAGAACATAAGCCAAATTCAGTGTTCAGTCACCTTCCCTAGGATTGGACTGTGCAACATTTTTAAACTCAAAATATTTAGGTTGCATGTTAAGAAGAAATTCTTTACTTTGAGGGTGGTGAGGTTGCCCAGAGAAGCCATGGATGCCCCATCCCTGGAAGTGTTCAAGGCCAGATTGGATAGGCTTTGAGGAATCTGGTTGAGTTGAAGGTGTCCCTGCCCATGGCCGAGCGGTTAGACTAGGTAGTCTTTGAAGATCCCTTCCAGTCGAAACATTCTGTGATTCTATACAGCAAAATAAAGGATTTGTCATGTGAATGTCTGGTCAGAGGGAAAGTTGGGATTCTCAGAGAGTAAGGCATAAATTAGCCTCTATGTCCACGAGCCAAACATCCTTTAAACTGCTGAAGTTGCTTGATGTTCTCTGAAACCATCTAGATCAGCATGAAATTTCTCTTGCATGTCTTCAGCTATTTGAAAATTAGGCATTCAGTCCCACTCAACTCTTATTCCTACACACTAACCTGTGCAAAAAGATGGGCAATTCCAGAGAGCTCACGGTCCTATCCATCTTCTGCTAGGAAGAATCACCATCGTAGGTGTCCTCACCTCCCTTGCCATCTGCTCTTGAGACATCTAAGCAAGTAGACTTGATGAGATCCCTCATGACTGGACAGCTCAAATAAGGTTAAATGAAAACCTTGTCTCACCAGGAGAGTGGATGTGGATGTGCATAAAGGTGGTGTTAACGTCACAGTATTTTACCTTTGTACTGATGATAAGAAAATTGAATCATACTAAAAAGACCCATCCACTGTTTGTTGTAATATCAAACTTTATTACCAGTTTTAACCAAATCGTTACTGAGTTTTAGGATGAATTATTACTATTCCTTTATATAAGCCAGGATATGCTCTCTAAAGCAGCTCTTCTTATTGTATTACTAAACTGCTTATTAGCACCAAATCCCGTGCTCCATTATAGGCCAAATTTTGTCAAAAAGCCTGTAATTTTGTTAGTGGATCTGCTGTTTTTCTGGCAGTTGTCATGGTTCATTTCTCACTGGAGAGACTTTACTTTTCCTATCAAATGTGATTGAAGTTAGCAAGCCTAACACCAAGTCCAGACCCCGGCCACCTCCAGCCCCGGATCTGCATGGTGCCAAGGGAGCCTTCCAATGCCAACCTTGTGTTACTAGGGAATGGCGCCTTTCTGCCCATGCACTTCTGCCACCACTCACCCAAGAAACACAGGATTTCCAAAGCTGTGAGCATATCTGAGTCCACTCAGATCTGCTGCTGAAGGAAAAATGTTAGGTTAACCTTTTGTAGTATCCTTTTAAAAAATTACTTTGGAGACCTTCTTACATTTCCTGAATAGTAACTCAGATTTTTTTATAAAAATTGGGATACCAAAATGCTATTAATGGTCATCCATAATTAAGAAATTGAAATTTATAAGTAGTGAGTGCTATAGTCTTTCTGGCAAAAGCTTTGATTATGCTATTATAGCAAGCATTCCCCTATCAGATATATAAACATTTTAAATGTATTTTCATCTTCAATAACATTGACATCTATGCAGAATGGTATCCTCCATAAAATGGGGGAATATCTGAAAATGTCACATACTTCAAAGAGTCTCCCTATTGCCCCTAATGTCTTCTGTACTCCTATAATAACTTTGTAAATATTAGGCCATTTGGACCAATACCATTGTTCTGCTTTATGTAGAAGGGAAAGAGAGATTGCAAAGAGTTGTTAGAGATATATTGCTCTGAAAAAAAATGCATAAATGAAAAATTTACATCAAGTGTGACTTTCTCTAGATTCTTTTGGTCATCTTTTTGCCTATTTCCAAGCCTTCTGTCTTGCTGTTCACAGGGCAGGGAGGAGAGGGGAAAGAAGGGCAAATTTTTAGATAAGATTACATTTTTCAGAACAGAATATGCATCCAGAAAAGCACATGATCTAAACTTTGAAAATGACGGATGTCTTTTCTACCCTTCCTATAAAAGGACTTTGGACTATAGCAATTCAGGTATAGAAGTACTTGAATGCTGGAATTCAGCAGTACTGGAGTCTGTTCCTTTCCCCAGCTCTGACAGTCTGCCTATGTGCTTTTGGACATCTCCTGAAATGCACCCAGCAGTAATTTTCCACCTGCATCTACAAATCCCAGGAGATGCGGGAGGCATTACGCATAGGTTCCATGAAAGAGAAAAACACGCTTAAATTGCTATAGGTTTAAAATGCTGGATCTGTACTTCACTAGAAAAGCGCTTGCCCATAAAAATAAGACAAATCACAAAAACCTCTCCTATCACTTTGTTGTGGGTTAAGGAAGAGGTGTAAGTTGGCTGAGAATGGGGGGAGGTTTTCTTTTTTTTAAGTTTTTTTTGTTTTTGTAAGAAAGCAAAGTGGATGGAACCTGGTGGTTTGCAGCACGCTGGCGGGTCTGCCCCATCAGTGCCTGGCCAGCCAACATGCCCTCGCCTCTGGCCCCAGACCAGGGTTGGTGGACCGTGGGGGCCCCAGCGGTGTGGTGCAGAGGACCCTGGTCACTCCACAGCCCCCAGGGTGGCAGTGGCAGCTGCCAAACAGCGATGTGAGCACCCACGCTGCCCCACCCGGACCAGAGCCTGGGCAGCAAAGCGGCTGCCATGCTGGCTCCCTCTGCTGGTGAAGGTGGCAGCAGCAGCGGGAGGGGCTGAGTGGCAGTGGTCAGGCAGTGCTTGCCAGTGGCCGCAAGCGCGGCTGCTCCAGTTTGTCAGATGGTTGGATTACAAGCACTCGTTGGTCCTCACCTATGAAGCCAGCAGGGGTGCAGTGTGGAGCGCCGGCGACAGTGGAGCGCACCCACCAGCTCCCTGCTGCCACCTATGCTATTGCTGGATGGAAACAGTGGCACGGTGGGCAGGCAGTGCTCGCCTGGGAAACAGCAGGGGGCAGCACTGCTAGCAGCTGGTTGCCGGTGTATGGCATTATATTGGCATGATCCCAAGCCAACACGCAGACTAACACAGGCCACAGTTGCGTTGCAAGCAAGGAATAGTTTATTGCATCATGCACAGATTTTTATATGTTTCTTGTATGATCACGCGATGAATTTCACAAAATCATTGGGTAAGGGGTCCCGATCATACGCCCCTACAGTTTATGTGATTGGTTGGCATATCACTACTCTTAAAGACAATAGAATAACATTTTTCATTTATGGTTGTCAGAATACAAAGGAAGGCCTCATTTCAATGTTTCTTGAAGCGTGTGGCCTAAGCAGATTTTAGACTCACTGACACATAACTTAGAGAACTTTTTCTTCAATGTCAAACACATCAACTATACTAACACCGGTGCCAAGTGGGCAAGTGAGGGCAAGCCCCAGGCTGGCAGGTGCCCCACGGGTGGTGCCCCAGGTGCCTCCAGGTCCCCGGCTGGCGGCGGAGCAGTGTGGAGCCAAGCCGCTGGCTTCCCCCACCCAGCTGCGCTGCCGATGAGAGTGGTGGTGNATGGAAACAGTGGCACGGTGGGCAGGCAGTGCTCGCCTGGGAAACAGCAGGGGGCAGCACTGCTAGCAGCTGGTTGCCGGTGTATGGCATTATATTGGCATGATCC
The DNA here is from genome assembly GCA_013400695.1 of Neodrepanis coruscans. Classification (NCBI taxonomy): domain Eukaryota; kingdom Metazoa; phylum Chordata; class Aves; order Passeriformes; family Philepittidae; genus Neodrepanis; species Neodrepanis coruscans. The sequence continues at coordinate 9,120 of VYZS01039583.1, read as the reverse complement.
CAAGCCAACACGCAGACTAACACAGGCCACAGTTGCGTTGCAAGCAAGGAATAGTTTATTGCATCATGCACAGATTTTTATATGTTTCTTGTATGATCACGCGATGAATTTCACAAAATCATTGGGTAAGGGGTCCCGATCATACGCCCCTACAGTTTATGTGATTGGTTGGCATATCACTACTCTTAAAGACAATAGAATAACATTTTTCATTTATGGTTGTCAGAATACAAAGGAAGGCCTCATTTCAATGTTTCTTGAAGCGTGTGGCCTAAGCAGATTTTAGACTCACTGACACATAACTTAGAGAACTTTTTCTTCAATGTCAAACACATCAACTATACTAACACCGGTGCCAAGTGGGCAAGTGAGGGCAAGCCCCAGGCTGGCAGGTGCCCCACGGGTGGTGCCCCAGGTGCCTCCAGGTCCCCGGCTGGCGGCGGAGCAGTGTGGAGCCAAGCCGCTGGCTTCCCCCACCCAGCTGCGCTGCCGATGAGAGTGGTGGTGGGACCCGTGGCTGGGCAGCGCTGCTCTGGTGGCACCATGTGGAGCTGGCCGTTGCTGGGTGTGTGCAGTGTGGGTGGTCTCGTGGCACGGAGAGTCCCGCAGGCTCTGTCACCACCGTGAGCACCACTCCCACAGTTCCTTGCTCAGTCCACACTGCTGCAGGTGGCTCTGCCAGGTGCAGCACCGGCCACCTGGAGCCGCATCTGGGAGAGTCACCCATGGGCAGTGCCCTGGGCTGCCCCAGGGAGTCCCTGCAGTGCTGGCAGCACTGGGTGGCAATGGGGGCAGTGCCTGCCACAGGCATTTTTAGTGCCATGTGACACCGAGGCAGGCTGCTGACCAATAGAAAAACAGCACACACGAGAAAAAGATCCCAAGAAAATGCAGGAACAGGACATTATAAATGAGCAGACACAGAAGTCCTGGCCCCTTTTCGGCTCGGCTTTCATTCCGGCTCCCTCTTGGCTCCCCTTTTGGTTCCCAGCTCTCAGGTCTGCTCCCTTGCCCTATCAGCTCTCTCCCTCAGCCTGGGCAGCAATCTGGCTGGACCAACAGCAGAGGCAGTGCAGTGCTGAGGACCACACAGCTCCAAGCAGTGGTATCTCTTCCCCTTGGGGTCCGCCAGGGTTTCGTTTCATTCTCTTTATTTTCAGCAGTTCCGGAGTGAGGATCCTGTTGCATCACCTCCCTCCACAAGGCAGCATTCCTTCCTTTCCCTCCACAGCCCAGTACCTGGTCCAGAGCAGCAAAGGGGCTATTTCTTTTGCGTTTTATTGTTGGGATAAGGTTTTGTAATTAATAAATTACTGTGTTGTTATTTCTCTATTACATCTCTCATCAATTGGCAATGCCCCCTACTGTCCAAACCCGGACACATTTATGCAAAGTAAAATGGTAGATTTTCCACTGTCTTGTGTTTGGGACTGAAAGTGCTTCCAGGTGTGAGACTGAATACTACAAAGACTACAGGACAGTCTGCTTATTTGAACCGATCCAGTTTAGCTATTTTGATACATCTCAGCTAGATTGTTGTCCCAGCATGCTTTTGTGCAATTTTGAAATATTACAAGTATAACAAGTGGATAAAATCTAATTTAGTGCATGCTACTGGAGAAAAAAAAAACAAACCTGTACTCAATCAATTATCACACTTACTGCTGCCATGCCATTGCTTATTTCCAGACAGTAGGGTGTTGAACAAAAGAGGTTTTGGGTGTTTCTGTGGGGTAAGAAGCTCTAAATTTATTCTATAAATACTACCTGAGCAGACTTGTAGGAAGGGCTGAGGTGTGTGTTTTCTGTAAGGAAGGCTGTGCAGGGTGCCTCACAGAGAAATCCCTACTCAGTGGGTAAGAATGATGAGTTAAGTCTCTTTCCTCCAGAGTACTTAATTGCTTGCTCTTGGCGGGGGGGGGCAAGATGCAAAACAAACAAACAGAAAATTGAAGTGTTCCAGCTATCTGAAAACGTTTTATTTTCACACTGTGCTTCAATTTCATTATAGCTTTTGAGAAGTAACAGTGATAGTCAGACTTTCCTCAGATGGGAAGTTATTAGGGTGTGAATTGCTGTAGTAAAGCACTCTTTCCAGTAATAACATGGCAGGTGTTTTGAAAGAAAGCTCCTTTAACCTTTCAGATTGCAGAGGCAGTACAGTAATTCTAACAATCACAATCTACAAATGCCTGATTACACTACTGTTTTCCTAATTAAGAGGGGAAAATGGTGTGAGGAAGCTGAATTTTGAAAGACATTCTTATACAAATTGACGGCTTCCTATTTCTGATTTGTCACTAGAAATAAAGTCATTTACAAGCAGTTTCAAGACCTCCATGGTGAAGCATAGCATTGATGGCATTGATGGGCACTTCAGGTGCAAAAACTTGATCAAGACATAAAAAATACAAAGGCAATGCACAATGATACCAAGATAATTGTTGTCTGATACCATGACATGGAATGCAACTTTTTAAAAAGATTTCTGCATCATTTTCTGTTAGATGTGGAAAATCTTGTTTTAAAGTTTTCATCTGAATGCAAAACCACTATATCCCTTTGGAAATCATCCTGATATGGTACAAAGAACAACTTGTGCATTGTTTTCCATCTGAACTTTGTTTATATTTTTTTCTTTCCTTGCCTCATCACCCCCATCAGAAAGCCTTGTGCTGTTAAAAAAATTTGGTTAGGTCATTTCTCATACTTTCTTAATTAGTTGAATTGACCCATCATCCTCAAGGTCAAGATTTAGTTAGCTTTTCCCCCTACAGAGTTGCACATAGTTGCATAGGTGTGCATAGTTGCATAGTTGTATCTATTCGATTACAAAGCAAAGGTCTTCATTTAACTGTTAATCTATTCTTGACAATTCAAATAATGAATAGTACAAAAAGAATCTAGAGGCTTCTCCTACTTGGACTACATAGCACAAGTCCCAGCATTTCCAATGGATGCAGAATTAGGGTGTTTTTTTTGCATAGGAGAACTGTAAGCATCAGAAGTAATATGAACAGTTAAAATGAATAAAATTCATCTATTTGTCATATTTTAGTACCATAGAGTACATGTTACTTTATTATTTTAGCACTTTATTATTTTAGTATTCTGTTTTTCACTACTTGCTGAGGACTATATTTTGCCTAATGGCAAATCAGCTGTTAATTTAGGGGAAAATTTGCAGTGTCAAACATTGTGCAAGATATTCTGAGCACAGTGAGATCAAACTGTTTCCCACCCATCCTAGCATAGGAGCGTAGGGGTCAGTTCAGAGCTTTTTGCTTGCCAGAAATCTGAATGCAGCAGAGACCTGCTCCAAAGCACACAGAAATCACTGCAAAAAAATTCAGTGACTTCAGTGAGTTTGAGGTAAGGCACTGTTACTTTTCTGAAAGCTGAGGACTATATTTTGCCTAATGGCAAATCAGCTGTTAATTTAGGGGAAAATTTGCAGTGTCAAACATTGTGCAAGATATTCTGAGCACAGTGAGATCAAACTGTTTCCCACCCATCCTAGCATAGGAGCGTAGGGGTCAGTTCAGAGCTTTTTGCTTGCCAGAAATCTGAATGCAGCAGAGACCTGCTCCAAAGCACACAGAAATCACTGCAAAAAAATTCAGTGACTTCAGTGAGTTTGAGGTAAGGCACTGTTACTTTTCTGAAAGTAAAATAAATGACAATTTTTTTTAATTGTAAGTATTATTAAAGCAGACCACTTTGTTCTCCAAAATTACTTTTAAGGAGCTTCTAGAGACCAAAAGCATGTATAATTTGATTGGTTTGATGTCTAGGATATTTTTTTCCTGCTTACTCTTTTTAGTTGAGGGGAAAAAAAAGGTATTTTCTTACAAGCTTGCCTCAGATTGATCACAGATAAATTAAAGAGCTTTGATGTGGCCAGCAAAGCATATTTACTGATCTAATAACAAGTACAAATGTTTTTTGAAAAAAGCTCTCGGGCGTATACTGAAATTACATGTTTGTTTTTCTCCCTCTTTTGAATAATAAAAAAATTAAACTCTTTTTTTTTTTTTTAGGAATGTTTTCCTCAAGCTGATTGTTCTGCTTCAGCTATGCACCCAGTCTATAGCAGAAAGGATAAACAAGTACAGCTTTGTATTTGGTTCAGAACAAAAGACTCTACTTTCAAAACTCTCCTCATAAAAGCCCCTGAGAACTTCACCTGACTTAGGTTGCTGTTACTTGGCTTTTCTTGCATGTAAGGCATAGTGATACCACGCCTGTTTGCTCTTACAGTTTCCAGTTTGAGGGAAGAATATATAGAGATTAGAAAATTCTTTTCTTTGTCCTAAAAATCAAGGGTAAATGTTCAAATTTCCATTCCTCAGGTTTTTATTATCCTTTATTCTTTAGAGGGAGGAGCTGTGAATTGCAAGAATGCCTGATGATAAGCTCCTGTGTGCTCTTTTTGCTGACCATTTTGAAACTGCTGGTGCTCAGCACACTGGAAAGTAACAGACTGGAAAGACGTAGGTGTCAATGCCTTACTGAGCTCAGTGGGGACAGAAACTTGCCTGCCTAGGGTTCACTATAGTGTCAGGGTCTTCATTTTCAGAAAATGTGTTACTTACTGTGTGAGTGAGGTGGAACTGGCTCATGATGCCCTGCCCCTGCTACCTGTAAAATAGCCTCCTTCATGTGTGTACCACACCCAGCCTTAGAGTAGTGCCTGTGCTGCTTGCACAGACTACTACTATGAGAAGGATGCCCTACTGTACCTTCCTCTGGTCCTTAGTAATCCCATTCTTTCCAGCCTTCATTTTTTCATGGGCAATTTTATGCCTACTTGATCTTGTCCAAGAATTTACCCCCTCATGGTTAAAACATCCATTCTCTTCCTCTCAAGTTTGTTCTCTTGGAAGTTACCAAGCCACTCTCTGGGTTTGGTTTTGTTTGTTTGTTTGTTTGTTTTGTTTTGTTTGACAAGAAAACCAAGCATAGTTAGTTGAAAAGCAATGTTACTCCAGATTTACTTCTGGATCATTTAAAAAGTTAAAAATGAAACCAAAAGCTTTCTGATGAACACAGAATGGTCACTGAAAACCTTGACACTGTTCTTCATTCTTCATGAAAATCAGGTACATTCAAGGCCAGGTTGGATGGCGTTCTGAGCAACATGATCTAGTGGTTGGCATCCCTGCCCATGGCAGAGGGATTTGAAGTAGATGGCCTTTAGCATCCCTTCCGACCCAAACCATTCTATGACAAACTAAAATCATTAAGGAATAGCACTTTGAAACAAAAATGGTAAACCAGAAAAGCATCTAAATTCTGAATATGACAATCTGTCTTCCATTAGGCATCTTTAAGATTCACAGTGTGCTCTGGAATAGCCCTCTCTTTCATTTCTCATTCTAAGGTACTCCCTGTAGTACTTCTCTACTAGTTTCACACGTGTTCTCTGGGATCTGCCCTGAGCCCAGACATACACTGTCACCCTCACATACAGCAGGGCCTTGTGCCCTCAAAATATTGCTTCTTTCCTTGCCTTTGACACAACCACCTTTTGGAGCCCTGGGCTTTGGAAGGATAAGGCCTCTCTAATATTTAGTATATAATAAATTATCAGTTTTGAAAATGCAAACATCTGCCTTCCAGTGTTAAAGTTACATTTGGAGATTCCCAAGTTTAGTTTGTTCCAGCTGTCATCTTTGTTAAGGAAATAGCTTACCTTTAAATGTGTGCTGCCTAGCTGCTGAATTAACAGAGGCTGGTTTTATTGAAAACTAGAAGCCTCAGTGAGTTTTTTTGGTTATTTTGGTGTTCCTTTTTTTAATTCCCTGAAGCTGTCTAGTTTTCTGTCATGGCTGACTCCAGAACTCCTAATGAAAACAAGGACAGAACAAAGTTGTTGGGAGACACATAAACCTAACATTAGTTTGGAAGGAATAAATATTTATCCAGGCAGAAGGAGATGACTTATTTAAAGACTGACCTAATTTGTTATTTAGGAAAACCACCTTTCTGTATCCACCCTGCAGCCAAGAATTGTCCTCTTTTTTTCCTAGGGAATATTTTAGTTTAAGAAATGAACCACACGACCCAGAATATACTGGCAGGCCAGTCTCCCGGAATGGAACTACTCATTAAGCTCATTTATCCTCCACAAAGCATTCTGAGTGTGTCACAGTGCTTTAGGGACAAAGCTGAATCACTAAAAGGTCATAGCTCTCAGACAGTAGGTGTAGAGGAAGGCACTCTGGTCACTTTGGGGTTTGTACTAGCAGTTTCAGAGGTGCTTATCCGTGACTGACATTTTCACTCAACAGTTCTGTTTAAGCTACATGCCAAGTAAACCTTCAGAAAAATAAGTCTTGAAGAGTGTGAAGAGGTCAAGGAGGTTGTTTTTGTTTTCTTCATATTGTACTTGGTTAAGTAAAATGCTAGATGAGGCAGAGGATCATAAACATGGTAGGGTTTCTTATTTGAGATTGATTGGGTTTTTATTTTTATTTTAATCCTGTGCAGACCAGTAACAATAAGGAACATTTCATATTTGCTGGTAGCAATTGACATGTTTTATAGTTTGTAATCCTAACTTAGTGGGCAGTGGACAAGCTACCACAGTTACTGGAAATTGTGGTGCTTTCTTAGCCAAGAGGACTTAAACAGGCTTGAAGAAAGAATTGCTTACCTCCAACAGAAACATCCTCTGACATAAAGCAGGGAACAGCAGTGTGGTTACACATCCTGTTCTAGATGAAGCTGAGCCTTGCAGATCTGGTTATCCCCAGAACCCTCTTCCACTCCTTCAGCTGCTTTTAAGATCTCTTCCTCTCTTAGTTCAGTCAAAATGACAGAGATGAACTCCCGCAGTTCTAATAGTGGGATTCTTCTTTTTCCTGACTGACCTAACCTAAGAAGCAGCTGCACCAGCAGTTGTGCCAGTAATTGGAGTGGTGATCAGTCATATGTTACAGGAAGGCAGTGGTGAGCACTCTGTAGTGAGCTGCAGAAGGTAACCAACTTGGTCCACCTGTATTCAGAACAGGCAATGCCCCATCTTCCTAGAGCAGCATGAAGTTCCACTGGCTCTTTTGTGCTAGTCTTTGGGATGATCCACAGGGCTCTCCAGCCCTTCCCTTCCTCAAGTGTGAATAAAATAAGTTTCTGTCAGCGTATGCAGGTGTTGTGCTGCTTGGGCATAATAGCAGTTCCTGATTTAGTAACCCCAATCTAGGAGTCTATGTTACTGTACTTGCTGCCTGGCTGTAGAACACCTGGTGGATTTTCATTCTTCTGGTCTGTCTGTACCCCTTTTTACCATAGTTATTATGCTTTCCCTCTTACACGTAACATTTCCCAGTATTTGTAAGGTTGTCACACCTCTGCAGATGATTTGAATGCACTGTGCAACATAGTTATTTTTATATTTCCTCATAAAAATCTTTCTGTGTTTGTGTTCTCTGAACTCTGCCCAGATTCTCATCCCTTTCATTCCAGGGACTGCTGAGGTCTCTGGCAATTTTTCAAGTCCAGAGCAGTCAGAGGAGTATAAATCTCTGCTAAATCTCTGCTAATCTTTGTGTTTAGCTACAAATTGTGCTGACCTTCAACTGTTATGTTTCAAGATAGCATTGCCATGCACACCCTCATCTAGTGTTCTTTAGTGTGTTCTCATGTCCTAATCTCTATGTCATCTAGATCTCTGACATGACTGGGGGATACCACAGCCCTCTTCCATCCATGGTCTACAAACCTAGGCTTGTGTGTTGTATTTAGTAGCTCACTTGATTTCTTCTTCATACACATAATTTTCAGAGAATTTTCAGGAGAGGGGTTCTTCAGAGCTGACTACATTGATTAGTTAACCTGAGCATCTTGTGTCTTTCTGCAAGCACTGAGTTAAGAATCTCTCTCTGAAATGAAGAACTGTCTTAAAACCTGACTGAATGCAGCCTAGTGCTAATAAAGCTGTCAGTTTAATTTAACATGGCTATGCCTGTGTAATAAAGCAGATAGAAGATGATTTACCTCACTAGGCCCTGTATTCTGTGTATTTGATGGGCCTAGTTTTCTGTGATGCACGCCACTGCCTACAGATCATTAGCTTTGATGGAGACTAAAACTGGAGTTTATCAAGCACTTTTCTGTGACTCTCTCTACTGCATATGCTGCTGTTTATTATTAACCTGTGTCAACAGCCCTTCCAGTAAGTTATAAGTCATACTACACTGCTCTTTACACCTGATGCTATTAAAAGTAACACTACCAGAAAGCTTTTGTGAAATACTATATTGATGACAGCACTTACAATCAGACTTTTATGTGCTCTTTTTTCTTCTAGTTCTTTTAGGCTTTCGGAAATGCAATCACGTTTAGAATTATGTTCTTATGTTTTTCTGCTGCTGTTTATTGCCAGAGGCCAGCCAGCAATGTGT